>PVJX010003555.1:0-106963 GCA_004027295.1 Dolichotis patagonum | reverse complement strand
TTTTTTTTTTTTTTTTTTTTTGTCTTTTTGAGACAGGGTCTCATTATGCAGTTCAGGATGGCCTTGGGCTTACTTCATAGCTCTGGCTATAGCCCTGGCTGTTCTTTATTTTCATCTTTAATTTCACCAGTCCTTTTTTATTACCCTGGCTGGTCTTGAACTTGCAACAATTCTCCTGCCTTAGCCTCCCAAGTGCTGGAATTACAGGAATGTGCCACCATGCTCGGCTTTTATGGCTTTTTAAAAATGTTATTTTCCTACTGTTGCTTCCATATCTTTGCCCTTCATTTAATTGCTTGCATTGCTCAGTGGTTTCTTCTAATGGTGTTTTTGTGGTTGTGGTTTACATTTTCTCTTTCTAGTATATGCTTCAGGGCATTCTGAAGGATTAGTTTGATCTTCCTGATGTTGCTTCCATATCTTTCCCCTTCATTTAATTGCTTGCATTGCTCAGTGGTTTCTTCTAATGGTGTTTTTGTGGTTGTGGTCTACATTTTCTCTTCTAGTATATGTTTCAGGGCATTCTGAAGGATTAGTTTGATCTTCCTGAATTTCTTCAGGTGTTCTTTGTCTTTGAAGTATCTTATTTCTCTGTTAACTTTTAAAGATAATTTTTGCAGGGTATATCAGTTGGAATTTGTTTTCTTTTAGGGCTTGAAATACCTCACTCCAAACTGTCCTTGATTTGAGGGTTTGTGTTGAGAAGTCTGCTGTGATTCTGATGGGATTTCCTTTACAGGTGATTTGTTTCTTCTAACTGCTTTTAATATTTTGTTCTTCCACTGAATTTCTGCAATTGTTTCTTCTAACTGCTTTTAATATTTTGTTCTTCCATTGAATTTCTGCAATCTTGATTATTATATGTCTTGGTGAAGATTTATTTTGGTCATGAATGTTTAGAGTTCTATATGCTTTATTTGTATGTCAAATTCTTTATCTGTGCTTGGGAAATTTTCTGCCATTATTTCTGTGAAGAGTTTTTAAAGAAATGGTATTTGTGCTGTCTCTAGCTCTCTCATTGGATACAATCAACCTTCCATTGTTCTTCTCTGCTTCACATTGTAACTATTGGGTTGGGTTTTCATGATCTCTTGCTATTTTTAAGTTTTCTTTGTTTTCATGATCACTAGCTGCAGTTCTGTCTGGAAAATCTGATACTCTGTTCTCACATTTGTTAAATTTGTTGTGTATACTTTCAATGGAAGTTTTAACCTCTTGGATTTCTATTTGGCTCTTTTTCATGGATTCCATTTCTTTTCTATGTTGGGCATTTGTGATTTCCATCATTTTCCTCAGCTCTTCTATACTTTTATATGTGTCTACTCTAATAACTTTCATTTTGAGTGTCATTTCTTTTTGTACCTGAGAGATTATTTTTTTCTATAGCCTTTCTCACTTTTTTTTTGTTTGCTTCCATTGCTATCATTTCAGAATGTTCCAGTGATTGACTTCTAATTTTGTCTATCTCACTGTGCTCTAGCCTTGTCCTGGGTAAGCTAGAGATCTGGGGTTGCATTTTGCTTCTGCATCTTCCCATTTTCTAATTCCTCTGTTGTTTTTTTTATTTTGTTTTCTATCATTGCTCATTTCTTATGGTAGATAGCTTTATCACTAGTATTGAGGTTTCCCTAGAAGATGTCTGTTCTTCAGAGATGTCTGCTAGATATAGGTGGTTCTTCATATCTATCCCTATAACTTACCTTCTCAATTTGTTAGGGATAAAAATTTATTGTTTAGCCCAGCACAGTAAATTTGGTGGTGGACGATGGTGATGTTAATGATCCTATACAACCACTGTGTTATCATACGAGAGAGAAAAATGGGATATGGCATGTATGGCATCCTGTCTAAAGTAGTACTGCTAGCAATTATGATAGTTTCAAGTACAGATTAGCTACTGACAAACTGTGGAATCTATTTCCCTGATACTTTTAACCACAGGAGCAAATGCTAAAGTTCTATAACAAAATCCAACATATACCATGTACTTGTAAGTGATGATTTTTTTCCCTTAGTGGAGTGATTTTCTCTGTTATAGAGAGGGATGCTTAAGGCAGGTAGGGGACAAGAAAAAGTGATGAATGAGGTGAAATATAGTACAATCAACGCTGAAAGTCACAGGGTGGCCACTCAGGTTTTGGGAAACTGAAAGAAGGAAAGAGACAGTGAAAGGATAATTAATTACATCAGAAAGGGAAGAGACAATGTTTATTCACATGAAAATATGATAAATTCAAGAGGTAGGTGAGGAAAAAAAGAATCAGTAGAAGAAAACAAAAAAGAAACATAAGAAATTAAACAGTGAAAAAAAAAGAAGATAAAAGAGAGACCAGAATAAAGAAGGTAAAAAAAAAAGAACCACAAAAGACCCCCCCCCAAAAAAAAACCAGAAATAACCGTAAAATACAAAACTAAATGAGACAAAACCAAACCAGACAGGAACAGGATAGTCAATCAGATAATGAAGGGAGAATAAAGTAGTAAAATTCCTCTGGTGGTCACAGTCCTGTGATAATGTCCAACATAGATCCCAGAAGCGTGCTGTGTCCTCCATCCAAGTCTGCTGTAGGGCTTGTGCTGGGTATGGTAGCTGATCTTGCCTCTGGATGGGGGAATTGGGGCTGGTCTTTTGTTGGGAGTTCTCCAGGGCCCTTTGATACAGAATGGTGGCCTTCCCCTGTTTCTGTTCTGTATGTCTGTGTGTAGGAGCTCAATGCCAGTTCATGTAACTTACCATCTGGTGGCTCTTCACTACTGCTTCAGACTTTTTCATGCTGCTGTTCTCACCTGGACCTGCAAGTGTACTTGTGCCAGGGCCTAGTCTCATGGATCACATCTGCATGCCCCTTCCAGGGACTGGCCTGGTCTCACTGATTGTTCTGCCTGCTGGAGGCCTGTGTGCCCCTGCACTGGAATCCACCTGGCCTGGTATCATTGAGTTGCTCCACCTGCCACAGATGTGTGTTCACCTGTGCCCAGATCTGCCTGTTCTGGTCTTGCTGATTGCTCTCTATATTTTTATTTTTTGAGATAAGGTCTCACTATGTAGTTCAAGCTGGCTTTGAACTCACTATGTAGATCAGGATGACCTCGAGCCACAGTGATCCTCCTGTCTCAGCCTCCTGAGTGCTGGGGTTACAGGTATGCACCACCATACCTGACTTCCACCATTTAATATAATATTGGCACTAGGTTTGTCATAAATGGCTTTTATCAAATTGAAATAAGGTCTTCCTATGCCTATTTTCTTTAGGGTTTTCCTTATGAATGAATGTTAGATTTTTGCAAGGCTTTTACTGCATCTATTGAGATGGTTATATAATTTTTGTTTTTGCTTCTGTTTATGTGATGTATTATATTTATTGATTTTCTTATGTTGAACAATTCTTGCATCCCTGGGTTGAAGCCTACTTGGCCAGGATGTATATATTTTTTAGCTATTTTGTTGGGTTTTGTTTGCCATATCTTGTTGAATATTTTTGCATCTGTGATCATTAGGATATTGGCCTGTATCTGTGTTGTTGTTTTTGTTATTGTTTTGGTTGATCCTTGTATGGTTTTTGCATTGGGGTAATGTTAGCTTCTAGGAATGATTCGAGAGTACTGCTTCCTCATGGATTTCATTAAAGAGTATGAGGAATATTGGCATTAGGAGCATAGGCCTTTGCCTCTGTCCCAGAATTCAACCACCTCTTTTTATTTGGGAGAAAAGGCTGCTGTATTCTTGGCTCAGCTGTCAGTTCTCCAGAGATAGGTTACAGCATTATTAATCACACCAAGACAATCCAGGCATCAGCATGGATAGAAAACCAATTGATAGTAACAACAATGTCACCTTGGCCATAGTAAACTAGTTAGCAACAATAATAGTGTTCAATATAAACTGGATGTTGACATGCCCTAAGAACCAATAATGTGCTACCCTTAACCCTACAAAGAGATCTCTAATTATAGTACAAACACTGAGACAAACCAAGTAATGAACTGTGTTAAATATTGACTAAATGGAATAACTTTGCCTCCACCCAAGGTACTACAATATTCAATAATAAACTAGTTAAATGCCCGTAAAGCTTAACTATTATATTATTAAAGATAAAAAATGATGAGCTGGAGAATAAGAAAAATAAACTTTAAAACATTAATCAATGGAAGATGAGAGGAGTAGAGAAAAGTGAGACAGGATATTCTATTGAGGAGTTACTATAAAATAATAGTATGAGATAGGAGTAACAGATAAAAATGAACAAGAAGGCAGGGAGTTAGCTCAGTGGCTTTAAGCCCCTGCCTGGTAAGCATGAGGTATTGAGTTTGATCCCTGGTTTAAAAAAAAAAAAAACGAACAAGAAAAAGAAAGAAAATATTAGAAAGAAAAATAAAGGAAAAAATAAGAAGGGAAAAAGTGCAAAGAAAAAAAGAAAAAAGAAAAAAAGAGAACCCCCACAAAACCTCCAAGAACCCATAAAGAAGAAGAAAGAAAAAAAAATTGAGCCAATTAAAAAAATTCCATATGTTTTTTAACGAATGGTTTCTTTCTAAGATCTTCAGTCTTAGAATTCAGAGTTACAATTTTTTGTCTAGCTTTATGATTGGTATGGGTTAGTGATGCGCTCTCTTTGCTCCCCCTTTCTACACACCCCAGACTTTTACAACTTTCTAAGTGGAGTTGTGTGTGCATTTGCTCCTGTTGATAGAGAGAAAAGGCAATCAGCCTTGGTCTCTGCTGGATACGTGCCATGGGGCAGGGGTTCAAACAGACCATTGGACCTAATGCCAGTACTTTTGGATCCAGCTTCCTCTGAAAGCCACACTCACGGAATCTTGTTTCTTACTACAGAAGGCAGAGACTGTGTCCTTCCTGGCCTGACCTTAAACTTCTCAGAGGATCTATGTCTAGCCTGTACCTGCTCTGCAGTTGTCTATTGTGGCTATATCTCACCCAGTCACTGTGGGAGGATAACACTGGAAACCCATAAGTGGAGTTGTTCTGTGCCTCCGTCTTGACACCTTCTCAAACAAAATGGAACTTGTTTAAACATTGTGTGGCAATATGGCAGGTGCCATACTGGATTATTTATCCAACTCTAGACTGACATGAAGAAGTTACTTTCAAAGTAAAACCTCATGCTGTTTTTGTAGTTTTCCATAGCCAGGGGCTATTCTTGGGGTGAACGCTGGTGGTCTGGTCTGTTATTTCTCCCTAGACTTGCCAACTCTCCAGGGCTTACCTTTTTTCCTATGGCATTGACCTTGCTCATGATCACGTTGGTTGATTGATTGACACCTCTGCTGCCTAGTGCTGAAGAAAAAAAAAACAGAGTGGCTTGTTGGTGGGTGGCCACAGTCAGAGTGTGGAATCCACAGATGTGAAGTTTGCTGGCTGATGAATGCCACGCAAGGGCATTTCACTCATGCACACAGGGCATAGAAGTAGATTCTTCCATCTGCATGGAGTGCAGGGCTGTTAATTTTAAATAATTGAAAAAGTTTCCAGTTTTTTTAATCATAAATTTCTAATTTAACATTTTGTTGCAGTGAGAGAGCTTTTGTATATAAGTTTTGATCCTTTTACATTTTTAAGACTGGCATGATGACTTAGCATATGGTGTATCTTATTAAATGTTTCATATACACTTCAAAAGAGTGTGCAGTTGTTTGTATAACATTTAGATTTCATTTAGCTGGAGTTGATAAGGTTCAGAATTCTACATAATTACTGGTATTTCACTCATTTATTGATAAGAGAAGATTGTTTCTCTTTTTAGCTTTTTCAGCTTTTGCTTCATAAAATTGAAGTTTTCTGTGTTATATATACACCTTTAAGATTATTATATGTTACTTAGTAATTGATCCTTTTATCGTTATGAAATGTCCTCTTTTTTAACTTCTAACTGTATATGCTTGCAATACGTAATAATTACTTGCATCTTGGGGAATTGGTACATACACATATCTGGAAACACCCTTGCCATGAAGTATAATTTTTCTGATTTTATTATAGACATTCTAGCTTTTTAAAATGGTTACTACTATCATGGGATATGATTTTCCTTCTCCTTCTTCCTTTCCCCTCCCTTCCCTTCCTTTTCCTCCCCTTTTCTCCCTTCCCTCTTCTCCCTTCCTTCCACTTCCTTCTTCCTTCCCTCCCCCTCTTCCACTGTGCCTGGACTGGTCTCACATAGGTTAAGCACATACTCCATTATTAAGCTATAACTTAAGCTTCCCATCTTTTTACTTTTAAATAAAAATTTAAAATTTTTTAAAAATTATTTTGAAGTTAGTAAAACACAACAGAACAAGATGGAACAAAACCAACTGAGACAGTGTAGTGAAATCGGTACAGAACTTCACAGCAGGTTACCTGGATAACAGTAATAGGAACTAGTATATCTCGTTATCTTTACAACAGTTGTTTTTTCAATCAGATGTAGCAAAATCAAAGGAAATACAGGACATTACAGAACTTATCAAAACAGAATATTGAATAGAGCAATATCATTAATCAGAACAAAGCAAAACAGTGATAAAAATATTTGCCTTCAAAGATATAGTAGAAGGAAATCCCCCTTATTTGCTATATTGCAAGTGGTCAACCTTCCAAGAGATGCTCAGATCTCTGGCTCCCACTTGCTAACGGGGCGGGTGGGGAGGCGATGTTTGATTTTCAGCCCGTGTGCCAGTAGGCTCACAGCCGGCCACTAGGGTGGCAAGTGGATGGCTTTCTTTCCCAGCGCCCCAAGTTCCAACGTGGCGCAAATCTCAGAAAATGCTGCTGGTTCTTGCCCTGGGGCTGCTGCAGCTTTCTAAGCTACAGTTACTTACCAGGGCGGTGAGCTGGTGGCTCTCTTTCCCAGCGCCCCAAGTTCAACATGGCATTGATCTTGGGAAATGCTGCTGGTTCTTAGCCTGGGGCTGCCACAGCTTGCCAGGCTACAGCCCTACTTTTAAAAGTTTTATGTTTTTATAAGGGTGTTTCCTTGCCTTATCATTTTATTTTGTTCGATCACATATTCTTTTTAAATGATGTGAACATTCCTTTAAACTTAGTCTAGTAGGTTCCGCAGCCATTTCAGGACCCAGATGGAGGCAGCGCCACATCAGCAGAGGGTCTGAGCACTGGAGGCCTCTGGGATAGTGTGAGATCTGATGTCTCAAGAACAATTATAAAAGAATTATAGGTGAGGTGATTCCCAGCACATGGGGGAAGCTTTGGAACATTGCTCCCAGCTGATAAGACCCCCCTCAGCATTCTAAATCACAGGAGGAAGCATGTGAGGTACCCCTTCCCTAACTGGGCCATGCCCAGTGACCTCCATTCCACCCCAGGAGCCAAAGGTGTGTGAGGTCATTCCCAGCACATAAAGGAAGCTTTGGAACATTGTTCCCAGCTGTTTAAGACCCCGTCCAGCACCCTAAATCACTGGAGGACACACGGGAGGTCCCAGTGGGTCTAACTGGGCCTCACCACAAGACCTCCATTCCATTCTGGGAGCCTAAGGCATGAGGTGATTCCCAGTACATGGGGAAAACTTTGGAACATCCTTCCCAGCTGGCAAGACCCAGCATCCTAAATCACTGGAGGATGCACAGGAGGTCTCTGCAGGCCTAACTGAGCCATACCCAGCAACCTTCAAGCAGCTAGCAGTTGCCTGCATTCTGCCCCAGGAGCTGAAAGTACATGAGGTGACTCCCAGTGCATGGGGAAGCTTTGGAACATGGCTCAAAACCTGGAAATATAGGAAAATGACAAAATGAAAGAGCAAAATGCAATCTCTAACCTCCAGCCCATTCCAAGCAAGCCTAGGAGACATGGACATAGAATATGTAAGCCATACATCTGAAATTCCTGAAATGATAACAACTGAAGTAAAGAAATAATTCTAGGAAGCGATAAAAGAACTCAGATCAGAAATAATCTCCCAGGTAAAAGAAGAAATGATAAATACAATGAAAGAAATGTTGAACACATCTAAAGAAGACACAGTTAAAAAATTAGAGGAACAATGCAAACAGATGGAAACCCTGAATGAACAATACAAGAAACAAAGAGAATGCATGAAGCAGATTTAAAGAGACATACAGGAAATCAAAAATTCCATCTAAAGTCAGCAAAACCACCTCAATTAAAGTGAAGATAGAATTTCAGACCTCAAAGACAAGATTGCAGCTAGTGAACAGGAAAGAAAAGATCTTTTAAAAATAACAAGGAATCAGGAAATAACAATTCAACAGCTGCAAGATGATGCAAAGAAAAACAACATAAATTGATAGGAATAAATGAAAAAAAGGTGACAACACAAATGATATCAAGAGGCTGTTTACAGAAGTAATAGCTGAAAATTTCCCAAACATGAGAACAGAAACTGACATACAGTCAGTGAAGCATATAGAACTCCAGCCATAATCAAAATAAAACAACACCCAGACATATAATAATCACCATCCCAGAAATCCAACATAAGAACAGAGTATTAAAAGTGGTTAGAAAAGACAGATCATCTGTAAAGGAAAGCCTATCAGAACGACAGCAGACTTCTCAACACAAACAATGAAGCCAAGAAGAGCATGGAGTGAAGTATTTCAGATCCTAAAGGAAAAGGACTTCCAACCCAGACTGATGAACCCTGCAAAACTCTCCTTCAAAATGGATGGAGGAATAAGATACTTCCACAACAAAGACCAGCTGAAGAACTTCATGACCACCAAACCACTAAGCCACTAAGCAAGGTAGACAATTAAACAGAGTGGAAAAGTAAAGAAGCAACAGCAGAAAGATAACATGTCAAAAATAAACCAACATTTATCAGTTATAACCATTAATATAAATGACCTCAATTCACCAATTAAAAGAAACAGGCTGGCAGAATGGATCAAGAAACAACATCCAATCATATGCTGTATACAAGAAACACATCTAATCCAAAAAGAAACTCATACAATGTCAGTCAAAGGATGGAAAGCAATACTTCATGCAACAGGTACCCCCAAAAAAGCAGGAGTAGCTATTCTGTTTGCAGACCATGTGAACTTCAAGAATGATCCAAAAAGATAAAGAAGGTCACTACATACTAGTTAGGAGAAAACTTCAAGAGGAAGAGATAACAATCTTAAATATATATGCACCAAATTCAGAGCACCCAGCTATACAAAACAAATATTAACAGAAATGAAAAATCAAATAAGCAATAACACAATTATAACAGGAGACCTTAAAATACCATTGACACAAAGGGACAGATCAACTAGACAGAAAAATCAGCAAAGAAATAACAGAAGTGAATCACACCTGTGAACAAATGGACTTGGTGGATGCATACAGAGTGTTCCAACCAACAACATCAGAATATACATTCTTCTCAGCAAATATACATGGGACATTTTCTAAAATAGACCATATATTAGCCCACAGAACATGCTTAAGTAAATGCAAAAGAATTGAAATTATCCCATGCATGTTATCAGATCATAGCACCATGAAACTAGAAATTAATGACAAAAGAAACTGCAAAAACCCCACAAACACATAGGAATTGAATAATACACTCCTGAGCAATCAGAGGGTCATAGAGGAAATTAAAGAAGAAATTAAACAAAATCTACAAGCAAACAAAAATAAAAATACAACTTACCAGAATCTGTGGGATATGATGAAAGCAGTACTCAGAGGAAAATTTATTGCAGTGAATTCCCACATCAGGAAAACAGAACAAACACAAATAAACAACCTGATGCTACACCTTAGACAGCTAGAAAAAAAGAGCAAGTTAAGCCCAAAGCCAAAAAAAGGGAGGAAATTATAAAGATCAGAGCAGAAATCAATGCAATGGAGGCTAAGAAAACAATACAAAGAATCAATGAATCAAAGAGTTGGTTCTTTGAAAGAATAAATAAAATTGATAAGCCCCTAGCCAAACTTATTTTAAAAAGGAAAAAACCGCCATCAAATTCATGCAATAAGGAATGAAAAGGGTGAAATCACTATAGACCCTGTGGAAATACAGAAGATTATCAATACCTAGTTTGAAAACATCTACTCTCATAGGCTTGATAACACAGAAGAAATGGACAGATCCCTAAAAACACATGAATTACCAAAGCTAGGTCAAGAAGATATAAACCTGATGAATAACCCAATTTCAATTAACAAAATTGAAAATGTAATTAAATCCTTACCAACAAAGAAAAGCCCAGGTCCAGATGGATTCACTGCAGAATTCTACAAGAAATTCAAAAAAGACTTAATACTGATACTCCTCAAACTCTTCAATGAAATTGAAAGGGAAGAAATTCTCCCTAACTCATTCCTGGAAGCAAATATTACTCTGGTACCAAAACCTGAGAAAGACCCAACCAAAAAAGAGAACTACAGGCCAATCTCCCCAATAAAGATAGATGCAAAGATTCTCAATAAAATAGTGGCAAACAGAATGCAGCAAATCATCAAGAAGACTATCCACCATGACCAAGTGGTATTCATCCCAGGAATGCAGGGATGGTTCAACATATGTAAATCAATAAATGTAATCCACCGTATCAATAAAGCCAAAAATAAGAACCACATGATCATCTCTATAGATGCAGAAAAAGCTTTTGTTAAGGTCCAACACTTATTCATGATAAGAACCTTACATAGAATTGGAATAGATGGTCTTTACCCCAATATGATAAAAGCCATATATGACAAACGAGCCAGCATCATATTAAATGGCCAAAAACTGAAAGCCTTTACCCTAAATTGAAGCACAAGACAAGGATGTACATTATCACCACTTCTATTCAATATAGTGCTGGAAGTACTAGCCAGAGCAGTTAGACAAGAGAGAGAAATAAAAGGAGTAAGGATAGGAAAAGAAAAATTTAAATTATCAATATTTACAGATGACATGATACTCTACATAGAAGACCCTCAAAATTCCATTGAAAGACTCCTAGGTGCAATAAATAAATTCAGTAATGCAGCTGGATAGAAAGTCAACACTCAAAAATCAACAGCATTCCTATACACTAACAACAAAATCACTGAGAGAGAAATAAGGGAAGCCACACTCTTCACAATAGCATCCAAAAAAATGAAATACTTAGGAATCAATCTAACAAAAGAAGCAAAAGATCTATTCAAGGAAAATTATAATACCCTGAAAAAAGATATCGAAGAGGACCTCAGAAAATGGGAAGACATCCCTTGTTCATGGATAGAAAGAACATTGTGAAAATGGCCATTCTCCCAAAATTGCTATACAGATTTCATGCAATCCCAATTAAAATAACACTAGCATACCTCACAGATCTAGAGAAATCACTCCTAAAATTCATCTGGAACCAGAAGAGACCTAGAATAGCAAAGGCAATTCTAAGCAATAAAGGCAAGGCAGGAGGCATCACAATCCCTGACTTGAAGTTATACTACAAAGCTACTGTAATAAAATCAGCATGGTACTGGAATAAAAACAGACCTTAAGATCAATGGAATAGATTTGAAGATACAACCACAACTACAAACACACTCAGACACCTTATCTTTGATAAAGGGGCCAAACACATTCACTGAAAGAAAGATAGTCTTTTTTATTAATGGTGCTGGAAAAATTGGCTATCCATATGCCAAAACTAAAACTAGACCCATGTCTATCACCATGTACTAAAGTCTAAATGGACCAAAGATCTAAATATTAAAACAGAAACACAA
Organism: Dolichotis patagonum; assembly: GCA_004027295.1. Classification (NCBI taxonomy): domain Eukaryota; kingdom Metazoa; phylum Chordata; class Mammalia; order Rodentia; family Caviidae; genus Dolichotis; species Dolichotis patagonum. Next base: position 95,277 of record PVJX010003555.1, on the reverse strand, counting down.
TCTGTTAGAAGACAAAGAAGATAGAAATCTTGAAGACATAAGGGTAGGTAGAGAATTCATGAACAAGAATCAAACCACATAGGAAATACTTCACAGAATCAATAAATGGGGTCTCATCTTATTAAAGTGTTTTTGCACATTGAAAAAATTCTCCAGCATAGAGAAAAAAACCCCACAAATTGGGAAAAAAAAGTCTTAGTGAACTGTCTCTCAGACAAAGGACTTCTGTCTAGAACATATAAAAAATTTAAAACCCCCAAAATTCAAAGACCCAATCCAAAAATAGACATCTGAGATGAATATACAGTTCTCAGATGAAGAAATACAAATGGCAAATAAATACATGAAACAATATTCAGCATCATTGGTTATTAGAGAAATGCAAATTAAAACCCACTGAGATTCCATCTCATCCCAGAAAGAATGGCCAGGAAAAAGTAAACTACCAACAACAAATGCTGGAGAGGCTGCGGGGGAAAAAGGAACTCTTCTACACTGTTGGTGGGAGTTCAGACTGGTGCAACCACTGTGGAGGTCAGTCTGGAGATTCCTCAAAAAGCTGTGATTGGAAGTCCCATTTGACCCAGCTATTCCACTTCTGGGCATATTCCCAGAAGAATTGAAAACATCATATCACAGTGATATATGTTCACCCGTGTTTATAGCAGCACAATTTGTAATAGCCAGATATTGGAAACAATTTAAATACCCATCAACTGAGGAATGGATAAAAAAGATGTGGTATTTTATACAATGGAGTACTACTCAGCTATAAAGAATCATCCCACTAAGATATTTATAAGTAAATGGATACAACTTGAGACCATACTCATAAGTGAAATAAATTAAACTCACACATATAAATACTGTACAGTCTCCCTAGTGTAAGAAATGGTAAGAGTACATAAGATACAAAAACCTCAATAAATACAGTGAAAGGATAAGAATCTGCTCAAAGGGGAAAAATAATATCAGGGAAAATGAGGAAAAAGAAAAAGGAAGGGAAAAGAAAAAAATATCTAAAATTATATAAACACACAGGATAACTAAGATGATTGTGCTACAAATTCTGTAAGTTCTTGGAACAAAATAGTTAACATTCATAGAGTTGGAACAATTGTGCATATTATTGTATGGTGATCTGAGGAACTCTTGGTTATGCTCCTCAGTTATGCTCCTATATTGTCACTGTTTTTGGCTCTTTGCTATTGTTATTTATTTGCCTTTTTGTTTCATGTTTTTCTAGGAATTTGTTTTATATTGTTTTGTTTAGTTTTGTTTTTCCCCTCTAATAGAGAAAGGATAGGCATACATGTAGAGAATTATACATGTGTAGAACTTCTCCTAAATAGTTTATGAGAATCGATTATATAATACATGTTGAAATGAACAACTACTTTGAAGAAAAAGAGACACGGTGGTATCCAGTGCGCATTCGGAAGTATCATGCTGTGAAATCCAGCAATACTGTTATTCTTTGTTCAGAGTGATGTTAGTCTGTTTTGTATCATTTAATTTCAACATACAGGAAGGTATACACAGCTATTTTGAAGAGAATGAGAGACATTATGGCAGCCATTGTTGATTGCCCTATCATTTGGTTTTGAAGGTCTATAATGCCTTCATCACTCTGTTCTGATCAGTTTAATACTATTTTGTTTTGTATGAATTCATTGTGTGTAAAGATATGGGCAACTATTTAGAAGAAAACAAGAGACAATATGATAGCCACTGATGATCTTCTGTTGTCTTGCTTTGAAATCTGTGTCATTTACATTGTTTTCTTCTGATTGGCTGTGTTCTGTTTTGTTATGTTTAGTTTTACCCTCTTTAAAATAAAATTTGAAAAAAGAAAGCCATGACACTTCTATACAGTGGAAAACTACTCAGCTATAAAGAAAGAAAACCTTGATGCTCTTGTAGGCAAATGGATACAACTTGAGATCATGCTCAGGGTTAAAAAGGTTCAGAATCACTTAGGTGAATAGCGGGTTGCCTCCCTAAGATAAAAACTAAAGGAGTTAGTGGGATCCAAAATGTACAATACATCCTATGAAAGTGAAAGGGGAGGAATTGTCTAAAAAGAGAAGGCAGAAGACATTGTTAATCTAGTATCATGATTTGAAATGCACATTGTTTTCATTGTTCTGTTTAGTTTGGTTTTATTCTGTTTCCGTTTGCTTACTTGTAGAGATTTGATGGCATGGACAGCTATTCCAAAGATAGCAGTATATATTATGGTAACCATTTTTGATTTCCTATTAGTTTTATTTGAAGCCCTGTATTGCTTTCACTGTATTGTTTTGACTGATTTTATTTGAATCTGTTATGTTTGATAGTATCAAGTCAGAGAGTACAGGCAACTACTTTGAAGACAATAAGATATACTACGATACCCATTCTGGTTTGTCTATTATCTTCTTTTGAAGTCCTATAATGTTTCCAATATTTTGTTTTGTTTTTTGGTTTTGTTCTGTATGGTTTTGTTCAATTTTATTATGCCTGATGATATGGGCAATTCTTTTGAAGATAACAAGAGGCATGAAGGTAGCCATTATTGATCCCCTTGTATTTTGTTTTTAAGTCATGTACCATGTTGATTCGTGTGTTTTGATTGATTCTATTTTGTTTTGTCTCATTTGGTTTTATTCTCTTTGAAATAAAAAAAAAACATACTTGTCATGCCACTACTGTCCCAGGACATGTCATTTGCCCTGCCTAGGAAATTCAGATTCCTTCCTAGCTCATTCCCGTACTTTTCCCTCTTCTTTGTTCCAGAATTGGCTTTTCTGTAAGGCTTTTCCTGGCTACTCTATCAAAAACTGCCACCCAGACCCAGGTCCGCATCTCCTCTCTCCTTCCCTGCTTTCTTCCTCTCCATTACACTCACCTCCATCTGATCTCACCCTCATCTCACTAATGTATTTCACTTGTTTTCTGTCTGTATCTCCCACCTTAAGAGGCTGAGCTCTGGGCAAGGTGGTGCTTTTTTGTCTGTCTATCAGTTTGTTGCCCTCACTGCAGTGTAGCCCCAGGTCCTAGCACAGTCCTGGCTCACAGAAAGTACCCAGGAGGTAGGCTTCCTTAATGAGTTAGGGACAGTCAATGGCCCATCCTTAGAGTAAACAGAACATGGCCCCAGAAGAACTGCCCTGGAATCTGAGGCCGGATGTAGCCCAGAAGGCCCCAGGGTCCCAGCAGCACCACGTGCCTCCTCTGTCCATAGAAGACACAAAGGGGAAGAGTGAGAAGCAGACAGCATGGAGGAGCAGCAGAATGGGGCCACCTCGCAAAACCTCCCAAGCCTCAACTTGTCTGTGCTAACTCTGTGCATCCAGGAGCCTGTCCAGTGCATCCGAAGCCCTTCGAAAGCTCCTTCTGCTGTTGCACATTATTCTGTCTGTCTGGAGGGAAGAGTTGATTAGACACCTACTCAGGAGAACGGATGATCCCCGAAACAATCCCAGAGATGTTCTCAGTAGCTCCCACCGCCACCCATCTCTGCCCGAGGTGTTGGGGAAAGCCACCTGGCACTGTGACCTAACACTGTATTTTACAAGTGATGCCTTCATGCTCGAAACATCTCAGAATGGGACTAACCTTTAACATTTGGTATCATTAAGGGTCAGCTATGTCCCGTGACATGTTAAGAGTCACAAACTGGGCGCAGTAAATCCTCATGTGCTGTTTTCCATGGTGATGCTTTCCCATGACAGTGCCATCCCTGAGACCCGGGAGGCACAACGGTCACACACAGCCCTCCAAATCCAGAGCAGGCCACTTGTGCCAGAGCCAGGCTGCCTATTGGCATCTTCTCACCTTACTTCATTTTAGATCTTTTTTACTATTTCAGTTTCTTACACTAGGGAGACAATAAGGTATTTACACATGTGTATCTGATTTATTTCACTTATGAGTATGGTCTCCATTGCATCCATTTACCTTAAAAATGCTCAAGTTTATTCTTTTTTATAGCTGAGTAGTACTCCAAATCCTTCTTTCCCTAACCTCTCTGAACCCCAATCTCTGCTTCCTTCACTCAGCATGCCTACTGTGTTCTTGATTTTCCCTTTCCTATGCCATCTCTCAGAAATGTCTCTTATCTTTCAGGCAGAAATTTGGATTTATGGAAGTGCATGTAATTTTAATTTTCCTTCTTCCAGATATCTTAGTCTTAAGATTGAGAAAATACTTAGTCTTAAGATGGAGAAAATACTTTTTCAATCATGTTTTCTAATTTTTTATGAAAGGAGAGCTAGTTATTTCTTCATGACCAATGATAGAACTTTATTCTACAACATCTGTGTAATATTCTCTGTGTTCTTGTATCATAATTCATTTAATTGGTTCACTACTGATAAGCATTTATGTAGTTTCCAGTCTTTTACTATTGTAAATGGTGTCTTAGTGTATCATTTTACCTAATTAGCTTTTATATCTCCATTTGTGGATTAAATTCTTCAGTGTAAAAGAGGAATCAAATGGTATATTAATTTTTATTTTTTGCTTTTCTAATTTGGTAGCCATTCTCACATTTCTCTCATGGAGTATTCTATTTAAATTTCCACCAACAAAGTGAGTGTATACCTCTTTCTTGTACTTTGAGCAATTTTTCTTGCTCAAAGACTTGGTTACTTTCCTCATTGCTGAGCCAAAATACCCAACACCAAAAATTAAAGGAGGAAGGTTTATTTAGCTCACAGTTTATAGAAGTTTCAGTTCCTAATCAATTGGTAGGGTGGCATGGAAAACAGACATCACAGAGGACAGTTCATGGTAAGCAGAAAGTTTCAAAGCAACAAAAGATGACCACAGCTCTTTCTTCCATTTTATGCAGGCTACTCAGGATGGGAAGCACTCGCCCTCTTAATCCTAGTGCCCTTGGTCCTAGCATTGCTCTGTGAGACAACTCCAGTAGCACACACTCTAGATTCAGCTACCTCTGAAAAAGACCCTTCTATGACTACTCGAGGCTTTGGGAGGACATCTAAAGCCACAACAGTAGCCAATCTTCATTTCTCTTTTTATATTTAAGAATTATTAGTGCATTTCTGTGAATGTCCATATATTCTCTTCTTCCTCTTGTAATTAAAAAACACAAATGCAAATGAATAAAATATAAATACACAAGAGAGTTTTACTGGCTCTTTTAGGGTTTAACACTCTCAAATTTTAAAGCCAAATCATTCAGAGCAATTCAAACCAACAAAACAGCAAACACAAAAAGCCAGAAATAGCTCTTCATATATTTAGGGCAGAGAGTTGAGGAAGATGAAATACAACCAAGTTAAGTTTATGATTCAGTATTTGGATTAATCTGGATGCAGCCACCTAATGAAAAAGCAGGGGAATGTGGCTTATCAACACATGGGAAGCAGACCTAGCTGGCTGAAAGAAAGCCCACTATGAGTCAACATGCGGGAGGAAATACCAATCCAATGCTGGGCTGTGAGGATAGAAGTTCTGTTTCTGGGAAGGGGAAGATTTTCCTGCAGTGAGCTGGTGAGAATTCACCACTGGCTTCCATCCTTGACTTTTGGAATTATGAAAAGCAATGGAAACCTGTCCAGGGAAGAGAGATGAGGCTGCTGGACAGACTTGAGATTTGGTGATGGGGTTCGTAGTAGAAATATAGTGGGTGTCTGATAGGCAGAAAAGGTTCAAGGGTTCCAAGAGTTGAGTCCACAGATGTGGGGAGATATCTTATGGAAAAACGGATTTTGGCTTGTCTTAAGGGGAGATCAACAACCCATATTTAGAGTAAACAGTGAAATAAATCTTAACACACGATAAGGAAAAACTTTCCAGTAGTGCTGTCCAAAGGTGATAAATGTTTCCCAGAGAGTGGTGAACACTTTGTCATCAGAACTGTTCGCATATAGGTTATGTCTCCTCCATGGGAAGGGCTTAAAAGTAACTTGTGGCTGGTGGGACTAGATGGCCTGTAAGTTTTCTTACAATTTTGGCCCTTTCTGACCTTTACCCACTCTTTACAGACAGAAAATCAGGCCTCGACAGAAGGACTTTCTGGGAGTTAGATAACTGAAAAGTGGTAAAACCTGGCTGAGGACCTAGACTGGAGTTTATTCTAATCTATCTCTATCCAGGTAGTTTTAAGACTGGAACAAGCAAGATACTTCAGGAAAGTTTTCAGGGAGATGAAATATTCCAATGTCATCAGCATGCCTGGAACTCACATTCAGGAGAACTGAGTTTGAATTCTGGTCCCACTATTTTATCATGCCCATCACTTTATCTTTTTAAACTTTAGTCCCATAAATACCATACCACATGCTGATGATCTCAAGTTGTGCCATCTCTACCCAGCCAACCTTGGAAAGTCCCCTTTGTATAGACTCTTGTGGGATTTATCATCTACACAAGCACAGGATTCTCTCACAAGTCTGTGCCCCATGAACACAAGGACCACACCTTGTGTTCATGTGGCAGGATTGCTTACATCTCCAAAGCTCCTGATACATTGCCTAGGACTTTGCAGGCACACCCTAAAATGGGTCCTATTTTCTAACAACCACTAATCCCTAATTCCTGGGTCTGGGGAAGCTCCATGAGCTAACAAATAGGATTTACATATGTTAGGAGATGGCAATAAATCAATAAAGGTGCTCAGCAAGATAAAAAGAACATCAGGGCATCTGCTCTAACCAGGTGGTTGAAATCAACATGTTTCCTGAGGAAGTTTTGCCCAGTTACCTCAAAAGCATTCTGCTGATTTAACTGTTGGAAGGAGTTTAATGATAAAAATATGTCCTGGACAAGAGTCTCTGTCAGAAATGCAACTCAGGCAACAACTTTGATTTTAGCTATGAATGCAAAATACTGGTGACACTGGATAGCAGTAATGATGAGAAATGTCAAAATAGGCAAAATGGAATGCTTCTATTCTGAAAAATGTGACACTAGAATTTCCAGGCTTTCTATTTTCTGTGGAGACAGAATTCAACTCACATGACATCTTTTTGGTTCTTTTTTACTGTGAAAGTTGAGCATAGAGAAGATTCAGAGAAAGTCCTGGTACCCTGGAAGGACAAGCCTTGCTGAACTGTTTGTTACCATCAGCTTTGAAATGGTGGAGCCAGAGTAAAGGGGATAGGGCAGGACAGAAAGACCAGGAAGGATAGGGTGGCAGCTTGAGGCAGATTCAGAATTGGACCAAACTCTTCACTTCCATGTAGGAGTCTTATATATCCATAGCTGGGTAAGGTTTCATGGCAGACAGGGAGGCTGTTTGACTTTGGGTTTAGCCATGAGGCTTGGGCTGGCCAATGGGATGTTACAGAGGTGATGGGGCAGAAGATGGAAATGGGATGGTACTCTGGCTCTCTGCTCTTGCCATGAGAAGTATGTGCCCTGGCAGCCACAGACCTTTTGGTCTAATCCCCAAAAACAGACATAGAGAGGCAGCAATTCCAGTGGAACCTAAAACACAACTGAACCCCAAATAACCCACAGACCTGCAAGCAAGAAAAGTGAATATGCATTGTGAGATGCTGATATTTGAGGTTGTTACACGCCATTATGTGTCAAGAGCTGGCTGGTGCAGAGGTGAAAATTAGTGAGTGTGTGTGTGTGTGTGTGTGTGTGTGTTTCATACTGATAGAAAGTTCCAGTTCTTTTTCCAGGAGTCCAACAAGACCCAGATCCAGCCAGTTGCTTCTTAGTCTCCCTAGCCTCCCTGGTGGTGTTCAGTGATCTATTTCCTAGGGGAGTGTATGGAATGTGGGTTTCGTCAATCCTGTTCCAAGTTACCTAGAGTGATATGTTGCTGCTGTAATGGTCCTTTATACATTTACCTTCTGGGTCAGTGTCCTTGTGCGGTCTTTTCCCAGAGTGACTCTGAGCTTTTCTGTGTGACTTGTGTGAGCCAGCAGGCAGTGAGTGCATGCTGCTGTCTAACTTCCTGTGTGCTGGGCTTGTGTTCTTTTGCTGTTAGGATCTCAGAGACCCTGTGGAGAGACTCAGTCTGCTGGAAACAAGGCTGCCATAGGCCATGTGACTGAGCAGAGTCACCCAGACCCAAAGTACTATCTGGCCAGTCACTAGGATCATAAGAACTAGTGCTCCATTTTGACAGTGGCCGGTTACACAACAGAAACTCATGGATACACTTAGAAGATAACTTGAAAAAGTGGCAAGTTCTTATTCATGTCCTTGCATTTAATGAGATCTTACTGTGTCTCAGATATGGCGCTATGAATTAGCCTTCAGTTTGTGACCCAAGGGTGTCCTACTTTGCAAATGCAGAATCAGAAGGCAGAAAGCATTGCAGGATTTTTGTCGACTGTACAATCATGCTGGGAGCTGTGAGTGCCACAGCAGAGAGCAGGTTTCCAGAGTGAAGAAGGGCTGGCCAAGGACATGTTGATTATGACCGAAGAAGAGGTCTGAGCATCAGGTTCCTGCACGGCTGACTGTGGACACAGCAGTAATGAAGAAGAGTGAAGGGCCTAGAACTCGGAAGATGCCTGTTCCAGGCAGGAAACTGTGGCTCCCTCGCTGTTCTAGTAGGATAATGAGGACAATCCCCCACATCTATCTAACACCCTTCTGTCCACTTTCTCATTCAGTTTTCTTGACCCTGAGAGTAGGTGGACCAGATGTTCTTAGCTCCACTTTGCCAAAGTGGAACCGAGGTAGTCAGACCTATCCAGTGAGTGCCACATGGCCACCAAGAGGCCAAGCTGGTACTTTGCCTGAGAGTGAGGCTCACTGTGACTACCCTGCCAATGCACTGAAAATCTGTGAGATCAGGTGCTCATCAGAGGTTTCTCAGTAGCCCTGGAACACCTGGGGTGCAGGACTCAGGGGCAATAGCAAGTGTTGTAGCGACATGGTAAGTGTTGGGTATTGGCCAGAGCAAGGAATCAGTGTCAAGCGAGATGGTCGAGTGTTGATGACAATGTAAGGAGAGGTTGTTCAATGAGCAGACAAAACATTAAGCCAGTAAGTGAACAAATCAACCTCTTTTCTGCCCACTTTTCTACCATCCATCAACCAACAATTCAGCCACCCATTCATGCATCCTCCTATCCAATCACTTACTCAACCAGTCAACTGCTCGTCTACCCATTAGCCAAAAATCTATCTAGTCATCAATTAGCCAACTGTACAGTCAGTCAACCATCCAAATAACTGACTAACCACCCAACCTATCAATAAACAACCAAACTCCAAGTGTTAATTAGTTACTACTGTGGGCAATGCATGGTGCTAGGAACAGGGCATGTGCAGAGTGATGCCGGGTCTCACTTGACTCCCTTTCTACTTTCGCTCCATCAGTAAAGAGTTAAAAATAAGTGTGTTAAAGCTATCTTTCCAATTTGACCTCTCTATCCATCTCCACTGTGTCCTTCAACATCCGGGCCACCACCATCTTCCCTGGCTCTGTGAATCTCTCCTGATCTAGTGCTTCAGGTTTTGCTGCTGCCTGTTGACATGAAGATGAACTACATCTGTCTCCTGCTTTGAGCCTCCCAGCAGCTTCCTGATCACACTGGAAATCAGGCCAGGTTTCTTCCAGGCCCTCCAGACTCCCCAAGATCGCTCCATGCCTGATCTCCACTCTTTCCCTTATTTTCCTACTCCACCCTTTCTGGCTTTTTTTTTACCCCTGTTACTCACACTCATAAACTTATCCCTCCCATCATCTTTATATTCGGAAATGGTCTCTCCTCACATCTTAACATAAATGCCACCACCTGCGTGTGCATTCTCAATTCAGGTTACTGTTTCCTCAGAAAGTGCTTCTCCAAGCACCTACTCTAAAGCCGCCCGGCCGTGCACTCTCCCATCACATTGATTCATGCTCTTCACAGCACCCATCAGTCTCAAGTCTCTTTATTTGTGACGTAGTTGTTGGTTGTATGTCTCTATCTGTAGAATAAGCTGGGCCAGAACAAGGGCCTTGTCTGTCTCATTCCTCTCTCTATCCCAGCTCCTAGAATAGTGGTTACCACCTTCAGGCCCTAAGGAAACGTCAGTCATTGATATTATTTATGTCCACCACCCAATTCCTCCTTGCTGCCTGATTTCTTTTGTTCTGGAATGTACTGATTGGTGTTTCTTTCTATTTCTAGTTCTTTCTGAGTAAAGGTATATTTCTGTCCCTGTTATCACCCTTTATGTGGTTGCCAAGGGGTGCCTACCTCATAATCTATGTCCAGATGCATGCCTGAAGGCAGTGCTGACCTGACCCACTTGCAGGCCCACCCAGTGGGATCTGGGTATTTTTGGGGTAGACCATTTGTATGCTCACTGACACCAGCCTCATAGTGGCTTATGGTGCCCCTATTACAGTCCTTCAGGCCAGTGATGGTCTCTTCCTGTCTGGGAGGCAACATGGTCTGCACAGGACTGGACATGCTGGCCCTTGTGATACTATGAGCTCTGTCCCCATTCATGATCCATCAGGGGTGCTGGTCTCTAGAAACATTGAAATCAAAAGGAACAGTAGTCTGGGGTTGTGTTTGGGGTGAGTGGGGGAGGCGGGGGAAATTCAGGAGTCCAGATTTTCTTAGTGCTGTTTTAAGGCTGCTGACTGCTCATGGGATCTCGTGAACCTCCTGGGACACACAGCCCAGATGGCACCTATGTGTGAGAATACCATTCACTTCTATTTTCTGGGGCCTCATCCCAGTGGAGTCTCCACCTCACCGCGGGGGTCTCCTGTGCTGTGTGGGATTAAGCAGCTGGAGCCCAAACAGAACCTTGGATGCAGTTGACAGCCTTGGGCACCTCGGAGCAATGTCCTAGCAGGAGGATGTGGGTCACTTTAGTGACCAGAGGAGCAGTGTGGTCCTCATTTTTAGAACTGCACCAGTGAATGCTACATAGCATGATAAAGGTCTAAGTTGTCTTCAGGTGGAGAACGTTCCAGACCTCTGAGCTCTTCCTTGTTGAGAAGAGTGTGCAGAAGGCAGGCAGTCCTTGGCTTCAAGGCTTTGTGCTTGAGCGATGAACAGCCACGCTAACCCAGGGCTGCAGGACCAAATGACCCCTGAAGGCAGAGTTATGGGTGTCCTAGGATCTACTTTGGGTGATTCTGTTTTGCTGTCAACTGTCATTTCTTGTTGCCATCCAATCTTCCCATCAATAATGCTATTTTTTTAATCATATTACTTTCTTTTCCAGTAAAATGGGAAACACAACAGCTGCTTATTCTGGAGTTTCTGGTGTTCACCCAGTAGAACTCAGTAGAGGCTGGTTCTTTGCACAGCATGCAAGGGACAAGAGGAGACACCTGATGTCACACAGTGTCCAGGTCCCTGGGAAGCTCACACCGCAGGAGCATCCAGAAAGCTTCAGCGGAGGGCAATGGGCTGAGAACTAGGAAATTACGCTTTCTGATCCAATCACAGCAGAAGGCTGATCCTGGAGTGAGCTAGAGGTGGCCTTGTGGTCTTCCTGGCTGCTGAGGAGAGGTGACTTACAGAAAAAAGTGAGACTTGCTCGAATGGCACTTTTATAACAGCAGTGCTAACTTCTATATATCCCAATGCAAGGCCAATCAACCTGCATCCAACGCAGTCAATGGACTGGGGCCAAACCCAGCGTTTGGTGTCCCTGCAAGGCTGGGTAGCCTGACTTTTTGGCATCGCTATCAGGAAACCCTTCCTCAGAGTCCCAGAATACAGGGTGCAGGGTGTGACTGGGGGATCACACACACTTGGCTAGAGATCCATTCTGCAGCTTCCTAGGTGTGAGTTCAGGAGTACAGTGTTTGAATGGTTAATACCTTTACATGATTCAACACTCCAAGATCTATGTCATAAAGTTCAACTGTTTTATCCCCCAGTTGCTCAGTCCTTCCTGCCAAGAAGGTGCTTATAAAAAGTGACCACTCTTGGTGGGGTGCAGTGGTGCATGTCTATAATCCCAATACTGAAGGATGAGATGGGAGTTCAGGAATTTCAGGCCACTCTGGGCTACATTGTGAGTTCAAGGCCAGCCTGGACCATACTGTGAGAACCTATCTGTAAAAACAAATAAAAACAGCAAAAAGAAGTGATCAGTCTTGTTGTCTTATATGCACTTCAGGGGTTAAAATATACATGTAAGAAAATGTGATCATGCATTCCTTTCTTCATTTTTATGATAGTAAATTAGATCCTTTGTAATTTGTAAAAACTTGAGAATAGGGATATTTCCGTTATTGTTCAGAGAGACCTGGCTTACTTGTTTGTTTAGCTCCAACTACACAGTGTTCTGCCTGATGGCAGATCATCATGTATACATTTAATAAGGCCCCGATAGAGGGACATTTGACTCGCTTGAGTAGAAAGCTTGAAGCATAGCCTGGGAAGGAGCTCCCTGCTGGCCTCATCCATGGTGAAAGCCGCTCTCCTGGAAAGTGGCTTGCCACCATGGAAGGTTGGTCACAGCCCCTAGGGAACCATTACCATAACTGGGACCATGACCAGCCCTGGAGACAATGTCCCCCTCAGGGAAAGAGCTATGAGACCAGTGGCTGAAAGGCTCCTATTTGAAGACAAAAAAGAAAACTCTGCCTTTGTTCCACAACTGGAGAATCTACAATGGTGAGTTGTGAATTCTTGGGCTGGAAGCTTCTAGATGGGCTATTTCATGCCCAGGGCAGCTGTTGAATCAAGCTTATCCCTCTGAAGTCCTGCGGCCCGATGTGCTTTGGAGGGGAATGAAGAGCGGTGGCTTTCAAGTCTAGGTGGTGGCAGGGTAGTTTATGGTAAAATCTCTGAATTGAAGTTACCTCCTTACTCCGTTAGGACTGAGCCTGGAGTTCTCCCAACCCTTCCTTCTAGGGTTCAGGGCACAATGGTCTCTATTTATCTGGACCCTAAACTCATAAATTAATTGTCAGCACTGGCATCTTCATGATTGGCTCATGGAGTGGAGCACTTGACAGGGGAGAGGTCTTGTCATGAAGGAGTAAGAGGCACAGAAAGGGGGCAGTGCGAGCACGGTATGTGAGAGAAATGTTAATGGAGGTGGCCCTGTGATACCCATGTGGAGCCAGGGCGTTTCAGCAACAAGCAGATAACGTGGCAGGGATGGACCTTCTGCCTCCACCCTTGACATCGAGCCTGGAAAGATCAGCATCTTTGGAGTCACATAGATCTAGTTTGTAAATCCTGGCATGCTCATTTAGAGCTTGCATAGTCTTGGGTAAGGGACATTCTCTAAGGCCTCAGTTTCTTCATACGTACAAAGGGAAAGTTAACTGCACCTTGCAGTTTTCATAATCATCAAACCAAGGGTGGCTGTGAATCCCAGGATGCTCGGCATTTTCCATCCACCTCTGCTTACAGAGACAAAACTCAGTTCAGTTCCTTCCTCCTCTTTTCCCTTCATCTCTGCATACGGAGCATGCACACTTTACTTCAATACTTTATAGTTATGAAGCTGCTAAAAGCATGGGCAAGAAAAACTCAAAACCCTGTCGTTTCTGTCAATTGAGCATATGTGTGTGTGTGTAACAAGAGACTGGGAGGAGAAGAGTTTAACTTTCCTACTTCTAACCACAGAGACTCACTGGAACATTATCTCTGTCTCCTTTTCATATCTCAAATGATTTATTTTAAGGCCTGCTATAAAAGAAAGGCATTGCTTAATTGTCTTTCTATAAAATATGTAAAGTATTACACTATTGGGGCTCATTAGCTAAAGCAGAGCTGCTGTTTAGTAATCCATAAGGTGATACTTGTTAATGAACACTGCAAATGATTCTCCTAACTACCTAAAGAGTAATAATAGATATGTCAGCTCGAACAAACAAGTCCCCAATCCCCAGAGGGTGTGGAGACACTGGATCATAATTAAGGGGCAGAGCAGTGATTTATATTTCTGTGGCTATGGCTGTCTCTGTGTGCAATTCTGTAGGACTGCAGAATGGGGTGCCGCTTCTGTCTGCATTCTTGTTTGGGGAAGTCTTCTTACCTAGGGGGGGTGACCTCTAGCTGCTCCTGAGAGTTCAAGTTCTATTCTTGTGTGTGGGAGCAGTCAAGACTCTTACTGAGAGACCTTTTGGGCAGAGTAATGTTTTTGGTGGCTCTCTACATCCCTGGAGACCAGACCTGACATTCATTATAATTATCTAGTCCGTGATTCTGAAATAAAGCAAAGGTAGATGTGGGGGTTGGGGAAGGGACTAATCTGAGACACTGGTTTATTAAAAGCCACTTGGTTCTTGGAAAATAGTGTGGCACTTTCTCAGTTTTTTTTTTTTTAATCTTTTCAAGACAGAGTCTTGCTATGCAGTTCAGGCTCACTTTAAACTTACTTTGTAGCCTAGGCTGGTCTTGAATTTGCAATGATCCTGCTGCCTCAGCTTCCTGAGTGCTGGGATCACAGGCATGCACCACCATGCCCGGGAACTTCCCCAAGAAATTAAACAGAAATATCATATGATTTAGTAATTCTTCTTTGGGTGTTCAACCAGAAGAAGTGAAAGCAGAGACTTGAATAGGTATTTGTACACTGAGGCTTTGTCTTAGTCACAGTGCAGAAAGGTGAAAATAACCCAAATGTCCATCAAAAGATGACTGGATGAACAAAACATGGTGTTACATACATGGGATATTAATCAGCCTTAAAAAGAAGCAAAATTATGACACATGCTACACTATGGATGAAGCTGGAAGAATTATACTATATGAAATAAGCCAGACACTAAGGCATGAATGCTGTCAGAATCTACTTACATGATATACTAGTGGAATCCCATTCCTAGGGGCAGGAAGCAGAGTAGGGGTTACTAGGCGCAGGAGGAAGCAGAGGGAGGTAGGTTATACTTAATAGGTGTGAGGTTCCAGTTTAGTGTGTTGAAAAAGTTCTGCAGACAGATGGTGTTGATGGTTGCACAACAGTGTAAATGTACGCAATGCCACTGAACTGCATGCTTAAAAATAAACCAAATAGTAAAGTTGATCTCATGTGTATTTTACTATAATATAAAGAACTGGTCCTAATTTAGGTCAAACTGGTACCCTGTGGTCACATGTGAATATAAATGAGGCCCATGTTGTGCCCTGCCTTGGTGGCTGAGTAGAAGGGGACACAAGGAAGAGGCAGGACAAGGGTTGGGCTCCTTGATGGGCAAAGAACAGGGCCAGAGCAGGACAGCTGGCAGGGGCAATGGCAGGCCATTTTTTCTGGCCCACTGGTGTGGTCTTGGGCTACTGCGGGGATGACTGTGATGTGGGTGCTGCCTCTGTTTGCTTTTGTTTTGACAGTGTCACTGTGAATTCATACTCAAATGGTCTCCTTGACCATTTTGTGACATCCTCGATAAGGGACATCCCTTCTCTTGGTTCCTATCTGTTAGTGGAGGGGCTGGTGGAGATGATCTCAGGGGCCCTGAATCCTCATATTATAGGGTACCAAGGATACCCCTGAGGCCTTTGATAAATGAATGATCTCCGTATCCTATGCTGGGCTAAGGTAGGGGTTTGAGGTCCTTGAGGTCAAGGGTGAGAGGGAGGTGTCCTGGATTTCTGCCCAGGCTGGGGAGCTGCGCCAAGACAGAATCAGCTCTCTAGAGCTTTTTGAAGTTTCCAGATGAAAATGATTAAAAGCAAGGACTCAGGAGATAGATATTGTTCAAGTCAGGATTCTTCCCCATGTACTCTTGATTCTATATATTAATCTCTCCAAAACATCTGCTTCCTCATTTAAAATTATGAGGCTTGCCTCATGAAAATCAAATGGAATAATGTCAACAAAATGCTTAGTTTTTGTTTGAAACAGGGCAAATGCTTGGTAAATATCGGCAGTCATTGTAATTAACAATAAGTGTCATTAACGGCACTTCTACTGCTAACTCTAGCATGTATCTTAATTCATGGGTTTAGACAGCCTAGATAGAAATCTGTGAATTCATACTCTCAATGTAAATAACTGCATGCATAAATAAATAAAAGGGGGAACTTTTCATTATAGTAACTTCGAATAATTGATGAAGAAAGAAGAATCAAATCTAAAATTACTAGTTGCCATTAACTACAGTACTAATTGTTTCAGGCAAGAATCATTAATGGATGCGAAAGTTACTGGTGGAAATTATTATGAGAAACAGGATATTTACATAACTTCAAAGCCTCTGTCCAGAAAATACTAATGGATGACAGGGGAGAAATGGTGTCTAAACAGTAGAGAAACCCGGTGGAAGTCACAAGAACTAAGATCAAATTTAGCATCACCAGCAGCGGGTACAAATGTACATGGTGTGACACTGTGAGAAGGCGTAACTCTTTACTAGGTGACCCCCGCTGAAAATGCCCAGCCTACATCTGACCGAATGAAAACACTAGGCGTACTTAACTGAGAGAAATTCTACAAAATGACCACTTTTATTCTTCAAAATAATGAAGACCATGAGGACAAGAAAACACTGAAGACTGCTCCAGATCCAGGGAGACCGAAGAGACACAACAGGGAAATGCATCCTGGATGGGATTCCGCGCCAGGAGAAGAACACCAGTAGGACAGTTGGTGAAATCTGAGTAAAATGCTTAGGTAATGCTTTTTCTTTTTTTTTTTAATCGATGTCAATTTCCTGATTTTGGTAATTGCACTGTGATTATGTATGAAGTGTCCCTGTTTTTAGGAAATATGTTTGAAAATATAGAGAGATCATAGGCTATTATAGCTCCGTCTTCTCAAATTTCAGAAAAATTAAATTTATATGCACATATGTTTGTGCATATGAGAGAGCAAATAAGAGAAAGAACGACAAAACAAAGTAATAAAGTGTTCATGTTTGGAGAAGCTTGAATATGGAAGACTAGATGGAAATGTTTTTTACTAGACTCATACATTTTTTGTAAATCAGTCACTCTAAAGGAAGTTTAAATTATGAGCTTTATTCTACTATATACTTTCTTCTACCATTTGTCTCATTTATTTCTTGACCTGTGAGAGTCTAGAAGGTAGGAACTGATACTTGGCTTCATTTTAAAAAGGAGAAAATAGAAGCTCCTGAAGGTTAAGTAAATTTCCCAAGTCCCAGGTCTTATCATTGCAGAGTTGTAATTTCATTATACATAGTTCACTGTGCCTGTGTGTTCAACCACTTCATAACAAATCTTTATTGAGTGTCTATTAGGTGCTAAGTACTTTTCACATAAGGCTTTATTTAGTTCTTTGAAGTAGTCATTATTATTCTTGTTTTCTGGAAGGGGGCACAGTTGCTCAGAGATGTTAAAAGATGGGCAGTATCCTGCAGCAAAGCAATGGTTAAGTTCCAGGATTTCCTCCCAGGGCCCAAGTGTGTCTTGCCACTCTGCCATGTGCTTCCAGCCTGGGTCCGTACTGGGGACCATCAGCAGAGTACTAAGACCCTCACCTGGGCTGGGATGAAGGAGTGCTACCCTTCTCGCTTGCGAAACAAGTATCTCTATGTCCCAGTCATAGGCTCCATCTTCCAAAGTAGGGGAACAAAGTGCTACGTGCACAGCAGTATGCGCTGTCATTTGTTAGAAAGCCACACTGCCATTGTAGTTGAAAAATCTGGGGGCTTCTGGAGGAAATCTTACAGAGTGCCATCTACATGATCATCTGATTATGCTCATTGTGATCAGCATGACTTGGGTTTGGCTTTCCGCTCACCCTTGGTGGGCGTGGGCTGTGGAGGGGACCTTCTTTCCCTAGGAGCATTTTTCACCTGTGGACTTGGACTGAGGGTCCAAGAGTCTGAAGACTTTATCCACAGCCCTGGGACCTTCTTTGGGAGAAGGGTGGCTGTGGACAGCTTGTGTTCACGATTATGGCAAGGCAGCTAGAACACAAGTGACATATAACACTATTCGGGGAAAGACAATGACTCATAAGAAGGGAGTTAGAGGGTACACATCTGGGTTTAGCACAAAATCCAACTGACCACCACAGTGAGAAAGAAACCTGATCCTCAGAGGAAAAGCCCAAGGGGGGACAATCAATTGCTTTAAGCAAGCTATGGATGTGATTTGGGTATCTTTTTAAAATTGGTTTGCGATTTATTCTGTTTTTTATTTTAAAGACAAAAAGTCATAAACGATAAAGAATTTTAAAAAGTAATAGGAAATCAACATTAGTTAACATATTGCATATTGTTATCTTAAAAGTAGTTGTTCAGAGTACAAGATTTAGGCATAAAAATGATTAAGCAATCAAACAATGAAAACACGAACTGTTCTTTTTGATGAACTTAGAGAGGTTCGTAGTATAGTTATCTATATTGTATATACACACACATACATATGTATACCTGTATACATACAATATTTTCCCTTCTTTCTTTTCTCGTTTTCCCTATCCCAGTTGTTCTTTTGTTTTGAGCACTTTTTCCTTTTCATTTTCACAATACCTACTGTACATTTTATTACTCTCTCAATTTTTGTTTTTACATTAGGGAGACAATAGCATATTTACACATGCTAGTTTGATTTATTTCACATGAGTATGGTCTCAAGTTGCATCCATTTACCTACAAAAGTCTCAAGTTTATCTGTTATGGCTGATACATTGTGTCAATTTGAGAAGTTTAACCTAGAGACTCAGCAGGGAGCCAAGATCCTTGCTTTGTACATATTCTCATCCTGTGCAAGAAGAGGGCACAGAGATTTTGTGAGCGCTACACCAGCCCTGGAGCAGGGCAGGTTGGTCTGTGTACAGTATAAAGGAGAAGAGGCTTGTTAATTCCTTTTGCTCTTGCTGCTACCTTGAAGTGTTGCACCAGTTCTGTGCCACCCTGCTTGGAGCCACCTGATTATAGACTAAAACCTCCACAAACTGTGAGCTACGTAAGCTTTTCCTTCCTTCATTTTGTCCCAGCATAGAGAGAAAAGTAACCAAGACATTATCCTTTATAGCTGAGTAATACTCCATTATATAAAAATACCACATCCTTTTTTATCCATTCTTCAGTTGATAGGCATTTGAGATGTTTCCAAGATTTAGCTATTACAAATTGTGCTGTTGTAAACATGGGTGCACGTATATCACTGTGGCAACCCAGAAGGAGAATAGGTGGATTGTTTGGAACCTCCAATTCTAATTTTTGCAGAATCTCCACACTGATTTCCACAGTGATTGCACCAGTCTACACTTCCACCAACAACGGAGAAGGATTCCTTTTTCCCTACAGTTCTTCCAGCATTTGTTATTGGTTGATTTCTTGATGATAGCCATTCTTTCTGGAGTGAGATGAAATTTCAATGTTGTTTTTAATTTGTGTTTCTCAAATGGCCAGTGATAACGAACATTTCTTCATTTGTATGTATTTGCCATTTGTATTTCTTCATCTGTGAAGTGCATGTTCATCTCAGATGCGCATTTTTGGAGACGGTCTTTGAATTTGGGGGCCCTGATGTTTTTCAATACTATATATGTTCCAGATATAAGTCCTTTGTCTGAGGGACAGTTAGCTAAAAAATTTCCCATTCTGTGGGTTTTGTTTTTACTCTGTTGGTGATTTCTTTTGTGGTGCAAAAAATTTATTTTTATTATTATTATTATTATTATTATTATTATTATTTATTTGGTACTAGGGATTGAACTCATGACCTTGTGCTTGCCAGGTAGGCACTTGTGAGCTAAATTCATGGTCCTGCAAAAACTTTTTGATAAGATGAGATCCCAGTTGTTGATTCTTTGAAGTATTTCCCATGTGGTTCACATTCTGTTCGTGCACTCTTTGCCTACTCCTATATATTCAAGATTTTTACCTACTTTGTCTTGCAGTAGATTTAGTGTTTTTATTTTAATATTTAAATATTTGATACATTTGGACTTGACTTTAATGCATGATGATAGACATGGGTCTAGTTTCAGTCTTTAACATGTGGAAAGCCAACTATTCCAGCACAATTTATTTAAGAGACCATCTTTCTTCCGGTGAATATGTTTAGCCCTTTGTCAAAGACGAGGTGGCTGAGTGTCTTTGTAGTTGTGTTTGTATCTTTTAATCTGTTCCACTGATCCTCAAGTCTTTTTTTTTTTTTTTGCCAGTATCATGCTGATTTTATCACAGCAGATTTGTAGTACAATTTCAAGTCAGGGATTGTGATACCCTCTGTCTTGCCTTTGTTACCAGTATTGCTTTTGCTATTCTAGGTCTCTTCTGTTTCCAAATGAATTTTAGGAATGTTTTCTCTGTGAGGTATGTTAATGGTATTTTGATCAGGATTGCATTAAATCTGTGTAACAGTTTTGGGAGCATGATCATTTTCACAGTGTTGGTTCTTCCTACCAAAGAGCAAGACGTATCTTTCCATTTTCTGATATTTTCTTCAACCTCTTTTTTTAGACTACTATAGATTTCAATGTAAAAATCTTTTACCTTTTTTGTTACATTAATTCGCAAGTATTTCACTTTTTTGGATGCTATTGTGAAAGGTGTTATTTCCATAACTTCTCTCTGAGTTTGTTGTTTGTGTACAAAAATGCTATTGATTTTTGAGTGTTGAATTTGTATCCAGCTACATTGCTTAATTTGCTTATTAACTGTTAAGTAGCATTTTGACAGTTTTTTGGGTCTTCTGTGTAGAGTAGTGTATCATCTGCAAATAATGATAATTTAACTTATCCTTTCCTATCCTTATTGCTTTTATTTATCTCTCTTATCTAATTACTCTGGCTAATGTTTCCACAACTATATTGAATAAGAGTGGTGATAGTGGAATCCTTGTCTTGTTCTTGATTTTAGGGTGGAAGTTTTCAGTTTTTGTCTACTTAGTATGATGTTGGCTGTTGGTTTGTCATAGATGGCTTTTATCAAATTGAGGCAGAGACCATCTGTTCCAATTTTTTGTAGGATTTTTATCAGGAGCAAATGTTGGACTTTTATTGAAACCTTTTTATGTATTTGTTGAGATGATCATATGATTTTTGTCTTTGGCTCTGTTGATGTGGTGTATTACATTTATTGATTTGCATATGTCAAACCATCCCTGCATCCTGGGATGAATCTCACTTGGTCATGGTATATAAACCTGATAATTTGATGCAGTCTGTTTGCTAGTATTGTACTGAGAATTTTTGCTTCAATATTCATTAGAGAGATTGGCCTATAGTTCTCCTATTTGATTGGGTCTTTCTCTGGTTTTGTGTCAGGGTAATAAATGCCTACACGAATGAGTTTTGGAGAATTACTTCCCTTTCCATTTCATTAAAGAGTCTGAGGAATATTGATGTTGAATCTTCTCTGAATTTCTTGTAGAATTCAGCCATGAATCCACCAGGACCTAGGCTTTTCTTTGGTGGTAAAGTTGTAATTATGTTTTTAATTTTAGCAACTGATATTGTATTATTTCAAGTTTTTATATCTTCTTGATTCAGCTTTGGTAATTCTTATGCTTCTAGAAATCTGTATATTTCTTTTGTGTTTTCCAGCCTCTGGGAGTACAGATTTTCAAAACAGGTGGTGATGATCTTTTGTATTTCCATAGGATATGCAGTAATTTCACATTTCTCATTCCTCATTGCATATATTTGAGGTTTTTCTTTCCTTTTATTGATAAATGTGGGTAGAGGTTTATTAATTTTATTCTTTCAAAGAACCAACTCTTGAATTTATTAATTCTTTGTATTGTTCTCTTAGTCTCAATTGCATTGCTTTCTGCTCTGATCTTTATAATTTCCTCCCTTCTGTGAGCTTTGGTCTTGATTTGCTCTTCTTTTTCTAGAAACTTGAGGTGTAGCATTAAGTTGTTTATTTGTGCTCATTCTGTTTTCCTGATGTAAGAATTTATTGCTATATATTTCCCTCTTAGGACTGCTTTCATTGCATCCCACAGGTTCCAGTATATTGCATCTATATTTCCATTTAATTATAGATATTTAATTTTTTCTTTAATTTCATCTGTAACCCATTAATTTTTCAGGAGGGTGTTTTTTAATTTTCATGTGTTTATGTAGTTTTTTCAGTTTCTTTTGCATTAATTTCCAATTTCTGTGCACCATGGTCAGATAATATGTATGGGATAATTTCAATCCCTTTGCATTTACTTAAACATGTTCTATGGGTTACTATGTGGTCTGTTTTAGAGAATGACATGTGTGAAGCTGAGAAAAATGTGTATTCTGATGTTGGGTGAAACACTGTATAAATGTCTACTAAGTCCATTTGTTCACAAGTTTGATTAAGTTCTGTTATTTCTTTGCTGACTTTTTGTCTAGCTGGTTTATCTTTTTGTGACAATGGAGTATTAAGCTCTCCATTGTCAATTACAATTGACAATGTCCATTACAAATTACATTGCCCATTACAACTGTGTTATTGCTTGTTGGATTTTTCACATCTGTTAGTATTTGTCTTACATAGTTAGCTGCTCCTGTGTTTGGTGCATATATATTTATGATTGTGATCTCTTCCTCTTGGAGTTTTCTCCTAACAAGTATGTAATGACCTTCTTTATCTCTTTTGATCATTGTGTGTGTGTGTGTGTGTGTGTACCAGGGATCAAACTCATGACCTTGTTCTTGCCAGGCAGGTGCTTATACTGCTGAGCTAAATCCCTGGCTCTTTTGATCATTTTAGGTTTCAAGTTTACATTGTCTGCAAACACATTACCTACCCTACTTTCTTCTGGGCTCCTGTACCAAGAAATATACTTTCCGTCTTTTCAGTCTATGAGTTTTGTTTTGAGTCAGATGTGTTTCTTGTATACAATATATTGTTGGATCATCTCTTAGGTTTTTTTTTTTTTGACACATTCTGCTAATCTATTTCTTTTAATTGGTGAATTCAGGCCATTTATATTGATGATTATAACTGATATGTATTGGCTTAACTCTGTCATGTTATTTTCCTATTGTTGGTCCCCTGCTTTTTCCCCTTGTTTAATTGTTTGCCCTGCTTGGTGGTTTCTATCTTTTGTTGTTCTGGGAATTTTTACCCTAATCTAGAATGTCTTTCAGCACTGTTTCTAGGGTTGGTTTGGTGGACATGAATTTCTTCAGTTGTTCTTTGTCATGGAAGTATTTAATTTCTTCATTAGGTTTGAAAGATAGTTTTGCAGGGTACATCAATCTAGGTTGAAAGTTGTTTGCTTTCAGGGCTCGAAATACTTTACTCCAAGTTCATCTTGACTTGAGGTGTGTGACTTCCAATATCCTCTATTTCTATGTCTCCTGCACTTCTTCCAGATAGGCTGGGCATTTGAGATTGCATTTTGCTTTTTTGTTTTGTCACTTTCACCTCTTAGGTTAATATTTTGATCTTTTCAGTTCCACTAGTCTCAACTGTATATTGTATGTGTCTTAGGGTCTTACTGTGTGGCTGATTTTCACCCAGTTGCTGGCCTATCCAGGACTTTACTGTGTCACTATGGATTTCAGAAGCCCAGTTAGGTTCCTCTGGGTGGATAGGGGCCTCGCTGGCACTCTCACCAGCCCACCTGGGGTTCTCTGTATGGCAGAAGGACTCACCTGTTGACCCACTGGGGTTCTCTGCTTGGGGTCAGACTCACTGTGCTCTAGCCAGCCTGCCAAGGTCCTCTGGGTGGGTGGAGGGGTCACCATGGCTCCCACAAGCCCACTGAGGTACTGCAGGTGGTGGAAGGGGTTGCTGATGGTCTTGTGGGCTACTGAGGTCATCCAGGTGTGGGGAAGGGTAACTGAGGCTCCCCTCTGCTGATGAGTCTTTCAGGTGTGGTGGAGGGGTGGCCAAGACTCCCCTCAGCTGCTGAGGTCTTTTAGGTCTGGATGTTTTCTTAGATTGAAAATATGTATGATGTTATTAGATGTGGGTTTTGGAATATGCAAATAAATGAGCTTTCAAAACCAAATATTAGCCTGTTGGCACTAACTGGAGCCCAGAAAGGATGTGGTTCAGTGCCTACACAGGCCAAGGAAACTGAGGCTGGAGAAGTCACCACGCACTGATTCCTTAGTCAGTACTTTTTCATCCAAGGCCTTGCACTAAATTACATTCCCATCCTTTTAAAAATTTTTATTTTGAGAAAGTTTCTTGGTAATTTGCCCATTATGATCTAGAATTTGAGGTCCTCCTGCCTCAGTTTCTTGAATAACTGGGATTACAGGTGTGCATCACAGTAGCTCCCAATGCTCTTCCAAATTCTCCTCCTTGGTCTTCCCATTGTGGCCATCATCCCCATCTCTCATACCTGTGTTACCCAAGGCCAGTCATATTTAAACACCCTTGATTTTTAACCCATAGTAAGAGTGATATTTTAAAGTGTTATATTTATGCATACAGTTTTATGAATCTGCACTCTCGAGAACACCCACACATTTGAACCCACACAGTTACATACTGTGTTAGTCAGCTTTCCCATCTCTGAGTCACAATAGCAGACACCCAAAATTTGAGGGAGGAGGGGTTTAATTTGACTTACAGTTTCAAGGGGTTAAGTCCATAGTGGGCTGGCTCCAAGGCAGAAGTATCATGGTAGATGGCTGTGACAGAGCAAAGCTGCTTAGTTCATAGGTTCTGGGAAACAAAACGGAAACAGCAACAGAGAGGAGGTGGTGAGGGACTCTATATAGTATACGATGTTATACCTTCATGATGCACCGAGATACAAACTGTGTCTTATTAATGCAATAGACATCACTTAACCCAGTCAATCAACATATCATATAGAACAGTCATGCATATACATACACTCATGTAGGCATGCACACAGACACATGTACACATTGAATAGCAGTGATCAGAGTTCTGGCAGGAAGCAGAATTCCCAGAAATGGTTCATACATAGAGCTGTCACTGAAGGGGGAGCCACAGTGGGAAACTGCTATCTTAGGGTTGAAGGGACAAGATGAGGAAGAACACTCCGGACCACAGTGGGAACTACAACTTCTGTGTGGGGGAGTGTCCCCAGAAGGAGCGGTAGTTCTGGGAGTACAACCTTTATTGGAGGTGCGGTATGGAGGCTGGCAGAGAGTGGAGGAAGCAGCCTTCTGGTTTTAAACAGGACACCCCATGGTCAAACCCAATCAGCGAAAGAACTAAAAAGATGACACTTGAAGGGGTCAACTGCATGGCCTACAGTGGTCCAGGAAAGACTAAGGAATGACAGTGAGGGGTGTGTCTGACAGAGCAGCAGCCAGCACATGCGCACAAGGAACTGTTAGCCCATGTGCTGTGTGAACCCATAATGCACAGCATGGCATGGGCAGGCACCTTCATGAGCACTGGAATGAGACATCTGCTGCTTCTGGTGATGTGGTCATATACCTCAGTATAGGGGCTGGGGAGAGAAGAGTGGCTGGATTCTTGAGCTGAGCTGGAGTAGGAAAGTCATTTGTGCCCACCTTCCCCATGGCCCTGCATACATGTGCAAACCAACATAGAATTTCCCAAAGCAAGACTTAACTTTGCTACCTGCCTTGACCAGTTTATTCCATTCCACTATATTACAGAAATCTGGGTCTTGATCTGACTAATGTGGTCAGTGACACTTCTGGTACTGCTCTAGAAAATAGGATATGAAGCTTGCAGAACCCCCAAACCAGGCACAGTGTTGTTTTCATGGCACTAGATGGATTTCAGCTTGGTGTTGCCCACCTCTAGGTCCAGACTTCTCAGGGAGATCCCACACTGCCTGAAGGACTGAAAGCTTATAGAGCATTGTTGTCCATTTGGTATTACAGGACTTGGGTTCAGATCTTGCCTCCATCATTTATAACACTGGCGAAGTGACACAAACTTGTTTACTCTGTTTCCTCATCTGTAAAGTGGGATAACTACCTGCATTTGAGATTTATGATGACATCAAATTAAACTAGATGGGGTCAAGAATACACATGGCACCTGTACAGGCTTTTAAAAAACATCACAGCAGTTATTATGACATCTCCTACCCTGGGGACAGAAGGAAGAAATTGCTTCTCATTTAGGTGTTGACAACTCAGGGATTGTCTGATTTTTTTTTAGAAAATCAGCCACAAGTTTCCTGCTTTTCCAGACTATGAACAAAATAAGTAAAAAACAACCTGTATGTGCCACAGGGCACTCAGGATGGGCAAGGCTCTGCAGTCACTAGCTACATACGTGGACCTCCTGTTGACTCAGCATAGGGACTGGAAAGTCTAAATTCTCCACATTTTTTTCTGCACTTTGCTTTCATGAGGGAAAGATAGACATAGATAAAGAGCTGAGAACATGAATCTGTGCAAGAGGAAAAGATCCTGTGTGGGTCCTGGAGTAAGTACAGAGTCTGCCTGTATTTTCAGCCCCCAGTGTCTGTAATTCAGAGAGCCCCTCGCAAAGCTCACCTGACAATGCTAGTGTGGAAAGGCTGCATCACAGCCCCTGTCACCAGCATTCAGTACAGTGCTGGGCCGGTCATGGTGGCAGCTGGAATGGGCACCAGCTACACTCTTTTAAAATTTTTTTTTTATTTTAAAGAGAATAAAATAAAAGAGAACAGAACAAATCAAATCAGAACAATAATGCAAGCAACATAGCAATTCACAACAGGACAACTGGACATCACTATAGCTACCGTAATGTCTGTTTTCTTCGAAATAGTTGAGCATACCTTCACACACAGTAATAGCAGACATAACAAAATACTATAAAACCATTCAAAAGAATGAAAGCATTACACTTCAAAACCAAATAACAGGAAATGAACAATGGCTACTATAATATCTCATTTTCCTCAAAAATTTGTTTATTCCATCTCACATAATGAAATCAATTAAACAAAACAGGATCAGTCAAAACAGAAGAACAAAAGCATGATAGGACTTCAAAACAAGATGATAGTAAATCAGCGATACTTGCCATAATTTCTTGTTTTCTTCAAAATAGCTGTTCATAACCAACTACACTCTTAGCAGAAGATAGTTGTCACTCTTTCCCCATGGTTTGCTCAACTATTTCATTTTTCAGATGTCATCTTAAGACTCCTTGCCCAGCCAGCCTTCTGTGACCATCTCACCTTCTTGGTTCTCCCGGCCTTGTAACACCCTTCTTCAAGAGACCTCCTCCCACATTTGCGTAAATTCTTTTAATTTCAGGGTCCATGGATGAGATGGGGCTCTGTGGGTGGTGGACCTGCCTGATTCATCTTCTCTTCCCTGAACCCCATGCCAGGAGCATGAGTGTATGCTAATGGACTGAATAGAGTGACAGTCACTCAAATGGAGAGTTTTCCAACTTCCTGCCCTTTCCCCCATTTGCTGTATTCTGATCTGGACCTTTAGAGAAAGCCATTGAGTTAAATTAAAATCAAACTCAAATCCATATCAGAGGTCTCCTACCCAAGGTTTTGTATCATGTAAGAAAACTCTCAATCAAAATCACTTCTGGGGAGGAAAAACCTGAGGGAACTCTGAGTCCACAGTTCTACTTCTGATTCTCAGCATCTCGTGGTAAGGCTGTGTGGCTTCTTCTTCTTCGCTGATGCCCAGGCCACTGGAATTCACGGGCTCAGTCACTTGTTCATAAAAACAGCTTTGTTCTGATTAGCAAAGCAATATACACTTGTCATAAAGAATCAAACCATATAGATAAAAATAAAAGACAGAAAAATCAAAACTACTGCATGCCCGCTCCTGTGAAAGAACCCTTACCATCAAGTTAAATCTGTTCTTCCGGAATTTTCCTCGTGTGTCTAAACACATGCTCACATTTAAACACGCATCCTGATTATCATCACGTCTACAGTGACTTTGGTGCATTTTGGTCAGTTACTGTCATTTTGTGGACATGTTTCCATGTTGATTAATTAATCCTGAGTTGCATCATAATTCTTAGAGGCTTATCCATGTTCTATTCATTACTGGGGATGGAAGTTATTTCCACTCCCTTTTCTGTTGAGATCGACATGAGCACTTGTTTTGACTACAACTGAGATAAGGGCAACATGGTACCCCAAGAGTGACTCCAAAAGCTATGGTCCCCCTCTCTTGATAAAGAGGGCAACGCGGTACAGAGCGAAGTCCAAGAAGCAGAGAGCAATGAGCCTAGAGCTCCATAGAGGACGGTTTCAGACACATCAGAGTGAGCCAGTGACCAGCACGTTTGGTTTCTATGGAACCCTCTGTGGAAGGCAGGAGAGAGTGGAAGGCTCTTGGTCTCAAGCATGAACAAGATTGTGTATGAGAAGCACTTGCGCTCGAGAAAGGTCACTTGGGACCCTATGGCCCTGGCCTATAATCATCCAATCTGCACAATATTTCTGGCATTTCAGTCCCACTCCACTTTACCTTCACTGGCTTCCCAATGCCCCGTGGCATTGTGGCTCATGCCAGAGGCTGCCACGTGGCTCACTTGGCAGTGAGTCTGTGTGGATGTGGTCATCTTGTCAGCTCCCCCACCCCCACCTGCTCCCCGCTGAACCCCACTGGGACTTCCAGGCCTACCACCAGCTGTGTTTTTTGAACAAATGCCTGGGAGATTTGCAAGCCTCTGGGAGGAGACCACTGTTCAACCACCTTAGAATATAGATCATTAAAATTGTGTACATGATGACGGGTCACCTGGGAGCGTAAAGATGCTACTATAATTTAGATTTGAACTCTGAAATGGATTGTGTAGGGTATAGAAGGTGTAAGGAAGATGTGTACAGCTTCAGAATTTAGTTGTTTTTTTTAAACTTAGGAGAAATGTATTCTGTAAATATGGAGCTTGCTTATTAGGATGAAAAGTACCCTTCTCTCCTGCTGGGACTACCAAGGAATGGGAAAGAAAGGCAATTACATGTCTGCCAGTGAGTGTTCTAAATGCAGATGTGTCAGAGGCCAGAAAAAACATCTGGTTGAATGCCACTTTTCCTACGTTTTGTAAGTTACTTGGCATATTTTAGAGTCCATGGTGCATTTGTTCACTGGCCTACTGAGTGCAAATCTTGTCCATCGTGTCCTGACTTTTGGATATGTGATGATATTTATTTTCACATCTCCTCTGGGGTGTGCACAAGATTTTTCTAAATCCAACTGAATTCATTTCTTCTCATTTTATTATTTATAAACCCAAATCTCAGGGAGAAGTAATCTACCCAAGATCACAGTGCAGGCAAATGGAAATACCTTTCCTCTCTATTTCTTACCACAGAACACTGAAAAACTGAAACCTACTTTGAAACTTCCTGTCCCTATTTCTATATTTTCCACAGGGAAAAATTTGGTGACAAGCAAAAAGCCACCCTCCAGCCACTGTTGTCTTTGTCACCATTTTCTCAAGTGTACCAAAGCTGCTCACTTCAAAATGCGGGCTGAAAATAATCCCAAATAATTTTTAATTAAACATCATCATTTAAAATGTATAATTTTGAGAGTCTAACAGTGATTAACTACATTAGGGATTTTGGCAACACACGTCACAATTAAGTGTTTTCAGTGTTGAGCCAATTAAGGGTTAACAGGCTGCAAATACCATCTTTGCACATTTTTGCTTAATGAATTCGTAGTGGGAAACAATTCTCATTAGGTTAATTTGTCAACACAATCAAGTGACATCACTAGGATTTTTCTCTGTGCTCACAAATGTAAGTGCCTTTGTTATAGTGCACACTTTTGCATTTGGTTATGGCTATCAGAATAGAATACTTCACCATGAGAAGGAAGAAAGTTGAGAGGTTTGCAGGTCTTGGTCTTAATTCTCGCCTTCTAGACATAGGCATGTTTATGTCTTTTTATCGAGCTCTCTGGGGCTTTCTGCCCGTATTTCCCTGGTAGGTTGTCATGCCAGAGAGTAAAACACACATCTGTGTACTTGAAGAGGGAGGGCTGCAGCCCCTAAGACAGGCGTGACAGCCACAGGGAAAACTCTCCTCCCTGGACGCATCGCTCAGCTAGAGAGGGCTGTGTCATGTGTGGCTTCTGTCGCATGCTTGAAAATGCATCCAGCCTTAGCCTCAAAGAGGTCCCTCTTCTTTTTGATCTGGTAGTCGATGATCTTGGCAGAAGAGAAAATGCGTTTTCTCACTCAAAGGCTATCTGCACACTAATATTTAGTGGGGGAATAAACAGCCAACCTCATCGTCAAGGAATTTCTAGGATAAGAAATAACATTATTTCCACTGTATAGACACTGGCATGGGGTTATTTTGCTGGACCTCATTCTGGTTGGACCAG
The DNA here is from genome assembly GCA_004027295.1 of Dolichotis patagonum. NCBI lineage: Eukaryota > Metazoa > Chordata > Mammalia > Rodentia > Caviidae > Dolichotis > Dolichotis patagonum. The sequence continues at coordinate 65,253 of PVJX010003555.1, read as the reverse complement.
CAGTGGAGCCAGCTGCGAGTGAGGCCATCGCTAGGGAATGCAAAGCACAGTCCCTAACTTCACTGGCTTTGAGGCTGCCAGTCCCTAACTTCACTGGCTTCGAGGCTGCGGGGGAGGGCTCCCCAGGTTCATGAACCAGATGCTGTGTGGCACAAGAGCTAGGCAGGAGCATATGGAGAAAAGTCTTTCCTAAATATCAGCGTCCTCTTTTCCTCCCTCAGATGAAACTGCAACCAAGCAAACCATCAAGGGTTGGGGCCAGGGTCTGGCTGAAGTGAGAGATGGGAGTCTCTAGAGAACACTAAAAAATGATCAGTTATGCAATGAATACGAATTTCTTCAGGAAGTTAGAGCATTAGAAGATGAAGCTACTATCTATTTATTGGGCTTCATGCCCAAGCCTGCTCCCATAGTGTCCTTCCAGAGGTTACTATGGTCACCTGTTGGATCTTTTTCCAGACCCATAAACTGTGTTTATATGCAAATGTGTATCTATTCTTGTAGAATTGTCATGTGTTTTATACAAAAATTACCAAACTGTAATCCCATATGCACCCAAGTTATTCTTTCCACTTCCTATACAGTATTCCACACAAAGCAATCCCTATTGATGGACATTTAGGTTATTTCTTTTCATGGCCACAAACATAGCATGTACATGCTTTCATACACCCATGAGAGAGTTTCTCTCCGGAGGAGTCTTTCGGATATTGGAATATATCCATATGGGATAAGGGATACATAATAAGGGATAGATATTTTCCTAACATTTTAGATATCAGTGGTTGTATTCTAGATTTTAGCAAAGACTGCTCACTGGGGGCAGGTGGGGTAGCAATGGTGGGATCCGCAGGGAAGCTGGGTTTGCACCAGGCTACTAAAGGTGAATGAAGCCTTCAAGGAGAAGATAAAAAGGGGCAGGTTGGAGTGGGGTGAGGCAGAGCTATGCACCAGGGCACTGTCCTGAAGGACTTGTGAGGTTGGCGTCTGGTATCAGGGTGGAGAGACATAGCTGGAGCAGGTAATTGGGAAGGGTATGCTGCACAGTGGTGGCACTGGGAAAGAGTAACTTGCTCACATTGGTGCTTAGAGGCGATGGTGAATCAAGCCAGGTCGTTAGAAAACCCCTGAATTTATTTCTGCCTTAGCAATCTTCAGGGTGGGGTGGTTACTCTGCCATCTCTCATATTTGTCCTCCTGGTACTGTAACCTAGGCCTTTGCTTTCACTTGCCAACATGCTACCACCCTGATGTTATCTCTGTGCAACCAAAAAGGAGGAGTCAGCCTCTAGCATCATTGGGTCATTGGCCTCCCAAGGGGCTGGGAGTCATGGGTGAAGCCCAGCCAGGAACTTTCAGGGGTGGGGGGAAAGCATAGACCAGTAACCTCTGGTTAGTGAGTAGGTCCTCTGCAGATCCTGGGTAGAGCTACCTTGCTTCACACTTGTTCCATCTGTTGACATTGCCTGCTCATATCTTTGCTGTGGACCTGGCAGGGAAGACTTTGACTGACCCCTGAACTACCCTGGGGATGTGTGCAGGGTGATACTAGAAGCACTGGTGATGGGGGGATGGAGGGGAAGTGAGAACGTGGAGGCCAAGGAGGGATGCACAGCTTCACTGAATATCTCTTCTCATGGCTGGGGGCAAGGGCATCACTCTTAATGCGCATTCTTGCCCCAGAACATTCTTACCTGGAGAAAGTCAGTATGTAGCTCCACCCATGCCTGTTTCCCTTTGTTTCTCAGGCTTGGCTCCCAAAACTCCTGCAAACTTCTTGGAGTATGCCTGAGCATCTGTATCCTCCAGGGTGAGAGGCTGTGAAGACACATGGAATGGGGTTGAGGTGACTGAACAGGGAGTTGGTCCTGCTCAGGGTGTCTCTGCCAGGTCTTCGCGGAGAGCCTCAACACTATGTGTGCTTCCCGTGAGCTCCCGTGAGCTGGATGAGTGTGGGAAGTGGAGAGAGACAGGCATGAGGAGGAAGCAGGGCTGCACTGCGCAGGTCTTGAGAGTCAACGGAGAGCAGGTCTTGAGAGCCAACGGAGAGCTTCCCACTAGTTCAGTGGCAACAGAGTCACAGGAAGTTTCTGCATGACAGCAGCCAGGCCATCAGCCACAGAAGTGGGGCACAGACCTGGAGGCAGGGGCAGCATCCAGTTGGAGAGTTTGGACTCCAGGGGTGAGAGGCGGAGTATTGCATAGTGGACAGAAAGCAGGAAGGAGGAGAGGAGGGGAAGCGGGAAGAATTCTGGAGCATTCAGTGACTGTGCATGAGAAAGAGCCACACAGCGGCAGGATGGGGCCCAGCCCTTGTCAGTCATTTGCTTCAAGAGAAACTGCCTAGAAGGTGACTTCTGTCAGGTGAACGAGTAAGTAAAAGAGCAGAGCTTCTAACCTTTGAGGCCCTTGACAATCTCGTCCTCAGAGACAGCTAATGCCAAGGTAACAAGAGGAAGAAGTCTCCTGGAAGGGCAGGCTGCCAGCCACACCCTGACACGCACTGTGTGCCTCAGAGTAAGCATACAACATCTGTGAACCTGTGGCCTCTTACTGGTCAGATGGGCCAGGGATAGTCCAGCCCAGCTGGGGAGGGGTTACTTGAGCTGATGGTCCTGGGGCCAGGTTGGGATCTCTTGTGCTATGACTAGGGGAGGAAAGGGAGAAAGGAAGGTTTTACAGTTTCTTCCCTTTGCTAACAATGGAAATAAGGCATGACACTGAAGCCCACTCGAAGGTTGGTGGGGAATTCCTGGCAGAGAATTAAGCTATCTTCATAATTTTAGACACCTAGGGAATTTTATTTTTGGAGAAAAGTCTGCCCCCTCAGCACATCTGTTTGGATTTTTGTGTGTCCCTAAGTTTACAGATTTATAATAATGTGGATATGCATAGACAGCCCATTTGAGGTCAGATCTGTGCATCAATGGCTGGAAGATTCTGTCTTAAGAATAGTGTAAGTGTTAGTGAGTTTGATGTCACATGCATGGAGCACAAAAGAATAAGCTGGTCAAACCACACCAACCAAGATATAGGTCTCTAGTAGGATGAGAGGCAACTGTAGATGACATGTACCATTTGTGTACTTTAATCAGCTCAGCATCTATTTTACCCCTGAGAAACAGAAATCCATCCGCTCACCCTGGGAGAAAATTAGCCCTTTATATTCTCAGTGCTTTAGGCTGGAATTTGTTGGCATCAATCTCCAATCTAGAGCATTGCACTTCTCCTGGGCCATGACGAGCGGTTCTGGGATGGGGCAGGTGGACCAAGTTCATCTGGTTAGGCTGAATCCAAGGATCTTTCTTGGCACTGTTAGGAATGAGGGACTTTACTGAGCCTGCAGGTCTGCGTGGTATGTACTACTGGTCCTGAAACTATTAGCAGTCACGTGGAAGAACCAATATAAAAATGAATCAATCAGAAAGAAAAGCTTACAGATGGAAGCAGGTTCTTAGAAGAACAGAAACTAGGGATATAGCTCAGGGGCACAGTTCCTGCCTGAGATCTTGAGTTTGATCCCCAGTATCAAAAAGAAAAAAAAAATAGAATACAAAGTTTGTATAGCTAGATTCATCCATAATTGCAGACCACGAACTGTTAGTGAAATGAGCTTACACATACATAATCCACCCTTTTCACCTTGTGTTTATGTCCTTGGCAACTCAGAGCACCCTGGTTAGCTCAAGATCATAGAGGTGGACTAAAATAATCATCTCTATCTGAACAGCTGTATGGAGGGCGACCTCATTCTTTTTGAATCTAGGAAATCCTAGATTAAAAACAGCAGTCTTTTCAAAACGTCATTTCTGCGAATGAATTCATAAATGCTTCCAGTTCACCACCATCCTTTCTATTCTTTATGCCACACTCAACCTTGATTGTATTGCAAAATGCCCTGATGGCTACCTGGGAACACTTTGTATGTGACAAAAATCCTAAAATGGGTTCACAGTCATCTTGGAAAGGTAGGTGGCTTCAGGGAATTAATCACCATTCAATCTCCAAACTGAAGCTGTGGGCTCATGACCAATTGAACCAGGGGAAAAAAATTCATGGCACCATCTTTTTACCTGACAGTTTACCTTGTCACACTTTTGTCTTGTCCAAGGTTGAGTTGAATTTCTTTAAAAGTAACGCGTGCTCCTTCCTGGTTGACTTTTCCCTTTCCTGCTCATTGGCCTTTGCACATAAAGACTTAGGCTCTGAGGCATGCATGGGGCTGCTCCTTTGGGGATTGGTGGAATAGTTGCAAAGGATTTGCTTGGAGCTGGTGGAACCCTTGCCTAGCCTCAAGAGGCACCAGTTGTGATATGAGCTTAAAGGATGCAAGGGTGCAGGTTGGATCTACAGCATAGGTAACTCTGTTCCATCTGGCTTCAGTCCCGGCAGACCATGAGGCAAAGTTGAGTTATAGGATTTTCCATGTGGGATGTGGCATATAACTTACACTACACTACAAAACTGGAAAACCAGCAGTATACCTGGCTTCAGCAGGCCAGATCCGTGATTAAACAACGTCACCAAGTCCTTTTTCTCCCTCTTGTCTCTGTTCTGCTTTTCTCTGTGCATCCTCACTCTCTGGTAGTCTCAGGTTTACCGCTTCCTCATAGCCAGGCTCCCAGACGTGTGGTATTGGTCTCTTTTTTCTTTATCCTTACTAATTCTTGAGAAAGACTCTGACTGGCACTCTTGGGTCACATGCCTTTCCCAATCAAGTACCTGAGATTGAGTGTGACATACTCCAATTGGCCATTTTGAAGGAAGTAGGTGTGGCCCTTTGACAGACCAATCAGAATGAGGTGGAATAGGTAAGGTATTTCCTAATATAAGGGATATGAGGCCCAAAAGTAAATGAGATCCCCCATGATAATGCAATAATCAATTTTATTTCACAGTCAGCTGCATCATATTGGTGTGACTGCACAGTCAATGGATCCAAAGACCACAGTTGATTAGCAGGATCTGCCATAGGTGCGGGATGTGAGTATGGTAGGTATATGCTTTGTATATATGGCCTCTGAGCTTCCAGGACCTGGGTAGGGTGGAGAGTAGTGGGTAAAATGTTCATATCAACTTGGTTTGGAGCAAGTTCCTAGTATTACGTCAGAGGCGCTGATGCAGGAATCCCAGGGCTTATGATGAACCCATTTCCGGACTCTCTTTCTATCCCGTATGCCTACTTCATGGAGTTTTCTCCTGCCAAGGGCCTCTGCTAGGGCTGGGGGAGGAAGCCCAAGTCACTTTAGTAGGAGGACACTTCTCTTCTTATAATGTTCTTCTGCCATCCTTAAATAGTCCCCTGATGGGAGGAGGGCTATTCTGGAGCCAGATGCGGCCTTCCAACCTTCTTGGCTTCCATCCTCTGCTTGGAAGAAAAATGACAGGAGAAGGACGGAAGGGAAAAGTACTTTGAAGTATCTGGGTGTTTTACTAGAATAAGCAGAGAGAAGCAGGATCATTGTTGCTCATAGCATCATAGCATCATGGTTGGATGAAGGGCAGTAAGGGGTGCAAAGGGGCTCCAGAGCCAGGTCTGATCTGGTGAGTGGGCACCCTGGCGTCTTCCCTGGGCTATGTCCCTGTCACCAGAACAAAGGGACATCACTTCACAGCCTTATTCAGCCTGAACATTCTGGGCAATGCTAGAATTAAGAATAAAATCCAGTAGCGGCTGTTGTTCCTTCTCAAGATTGATTCTCACCCTGGGCAGGGAGAGTAGTTCTATTTGCTCACACATGCAATCTCTTCTAAATCCCTTTGTGTGTGTGTGTGTGTGTGTATGTGTGTGTGCGCACATGGGTACGTGTGTCTCTAAAGTCACATTTCAAGAACAAAGAGAACTTGAACTTGGATTCACTGGAACTCCATTTGTATCAGTCTCATAAATTGACAGTTTAAAGGATCCTCTGTTCCTCTCTTTGGTCAAGAAACATGAGGTTCCAGGGCCAGCTTTGCTAAGTGACCTTGAGCAAGTCATTTTCTTCTCTGGTCACTATATTTTTCTTCCATAAATTACACATGAAGATCTCCTCTTTATTGGTCTGTTGGGATGTTAATATGCTAAAGGCTTTGGAAACCATAAAGAATTATACAAGACATAGAGATGAGCTGTGACAGAATCCTCCCAGGAAACTGACTTAAGGATGGGCCAGAAATTCCTCTAGACCTGTCCCTCCTGTGCCTTTCCCTCAACAGACATGTGGCAAATATTTGTTGAATGTTGGACTCCCAGGGACTTTCCTGCATTGTAATGCACCTAGACACAATGCTTGGACTGTGTTACTTTGTTTTCCAGCATCCAGGTGTGATTGGAATACTGGAAGGGGTGGGGGCTTGGAGGGGCTTGGGGGCCAGCACACCAGGGCTGTCTGGAACCTGTGGGGCACTAGAGACCTTGACTGTAATGCTGAGGCCACTCACTGGCCTGATATGGAAGCATTTGTGGGTCCAAGTGCAAAGACAACTTGTAACAGCATCCGTGGAGCATGTGTGTGTGCAATGTGCACGTAAGCTTGCATTTTAGGAAATGTAGCTGTGTTTTTCCTCTTCTCTTCTGGGAATAAATTACTATGGTTTTATAGCCCCTACAAGAGTTTCTGGAAACTCCAACTGGATGAATCCCAAAATCAAAATTCTTTTCTGAGTCTCCAACTCCCCCGGATTCCCATTTGGTAGGGAAGTGGGATCAGCCTCCTTGGCTCTGACAGATGTTTGCTCACCTTCCAGATGGGGTAACCTCGGGATGATCTGTGAAGCTCCCAGCCCCATGGGCTCCGAGAACACGGCTGAACATCTCCAGCCTCCCCAAGAGGATGAAGGGTTTGCTTTGGAAGTCATCCTTGACCAGGATGCCCAACCCTATCAAGTCAGAGCTGGGGCTGCCATGACACCTAATCTCATTGCCCTGTAGTATCTTCCTTCTCTAAGCAATGTGTACTGACATACACGGAGAGCTTCCATACCGACATAGATGCAGATGGCTTAGGAATCATCCCTGATGTTACACTGTCAACAAAACCAAACAACTCCCCACCTTAGAAAAATGTTCTGAGCAGCCAAACATGTGTAGCCCAGGATATGTCACCTCCCTGCGTTTTATTTTGCTCTAGACAACATGGTGGAAGAGCTGAAATTTATGCCTTTGGAATCTGAGGCATTAACTGTTGTAAATCAGCCTGCAGTGCCCAAAGGTAACAATTACTACTGTCATTAATAGATTTCCCTAGCCTCACTCATAAAACAACTCTGGAAATGTGTCTGGGGACAGGGCAGGGGAAGTACACCTGGGGGATCACAAACAGTCAAGCACCCTGGGTGAGGAGGGAGGCTGCCTCAGGTATCTGAGGGCTAGGCATAAGGGCCCCCAGACAAGGCCAAGAGCAACTTACTGGATGGGGTCCTTGAGGGCCCAGCAGGACTTTCTCTCCTGCAGAGTAGGGATGGAGTTAGGGCTCTCTCAGGCCCAGGGCCCTAAGTATGGAGTCTAGAAGATAGAGAGAATATGGAAGGAGGGGAGGGTCTCCTGGGAACATCAGGACTGGGTGGAATCTTTTTTTTTTTTTTTTTTTTTTGGTGCTAAGGATCAAACTCATGACCTAGTGCTTGCAAGGCAGGCGCTGTGCTGCTGAGCTATATGACTGGCACTCTTCTTCTTTAGTACTTACATGGGGATTGCAGGAGCCTGGGGACTTGTCCAAGGTCGCCCATGGAATCAGTGGCCATGCTGGGCTTGAAGAAGAAAAGCATGGAAGACTTCCAGACTGCAGGCTGTGTTTCTTCTTTTCTTTAGGTAGCAGAGGGGTAGCAGTTCTAAGGCTGGGATTACGGCTGCTGGAAATGGTGGCTTATGTGACCGTGTTCTGCTGGAAGGAGGGTGATATTCTACACCTGGGTATCTGGCTGGACCTATGCATGACCAGATGGGAGCATAGATCTCTCTACTACTTGGTGATCTCCTACCTGAGTCTTGTGTTTTTGGGTGACATTCTTGTATCTCTTCTGGAATACTGGCTTATGGGAAGTATCCCTACGGGCTCTGGATATAGACCAGGTCTGCCTCCGAAGCGAAGTGTCATCATTAGCTAAAGAACACACCGTGAGGCCTTGGGTTATTTGCAGGACTTCCCCGCTCCTTGTCTGCGTGGTCACTGTGGTTCTTTCTTGAGTCATTAGGGTGCAAATCTTGTGCTGTGTGCCTACCTAGCATAGTACTTGGCACATTGTAGGTGCTCAACAAATAGTTTCTGAGAGAACGGAAAAGAGAAGTTAAGTATTGTCCTAGCAGCAAGAGGGGGATACCCCACATTCTTGGAGCATGTTAACTCCCACCCCCTGCAACTGACTCAGATGAGAATGACTAAAGGCTTCCTGGTATCTGAGAAGGTCTTCTGGCCCTGTGATGGTTGATAACAGTGTGTCAATTTGAAATGTTTAGCAGCTTAACTAAGTGACTCAGCAATTCTACATCCTAGAGTGTGGAAGACCTTCCCTAGGGTGACTGTACTCTAGGATGTAGAAGACACACACTAGAGTGGGGTAACCTGCATACAATACAAGAATATAAGGGAAGAAAAAAAGCTTTGCTCACACCCTTTTTGTTCTTGTTGCTTTTTGCTACTTTCCACTGCCATGCACTGTTGCCCTCTCTGCCATGCCACCCTGCCAACTATGGAGTGAAAACTCCACAAACTGTGAGCTAAATAGACCTTTCTTTCTTTAATGTTGGATAAGAGAGGAAATAAATGTAACTAAAACAGGCCTTCCAGTAAAATTTGGCTCAGAGAGGTCGTTGTGCTGCTCAGGCTGAATAGCGCCATGGGGCAGCCAGCTGGCTTTCTAGACCCCATAATTCCCAGCTCTTTGCATCATTTTCAGCCTGTGGCAACTCCACCATGCTGACAGACAGGGAATTCACTCTTTGTTTTTGTGTGTGATAATACATGCATAAAATAAAATTTATCATTTAAAAATATACAACTCAGTGACATTAGGTACATTCACATTATTCTGCAGCTATTAGTCTTATTAATCTCAAGGAATTTTTATATTACTAAAGCAAGACTCTGTATCTATTAAGCACTGACTGACCCTTCCTCCCCCAACTGTTGTAGTCTGTATTCTCCAGTCCGTCTCTACGAGTTTGCTCATTCTAGATTCCTCATGTAAATGGAATCACACAGTCTTTGCCTTTTTGTGTTTGGAATATTTCAGTTAGCATAGTGTCTTCAAGTTTCATTCATGCTGTAGCATGTTAGAAAATTTTACTCTTAAGGCTGAATGGTATTTCATTGTGTGCAGATACTACATTTTCTTGAGCTATTCATCCATTAATGGACATTTATTTGTTTTCACCTTAGGAGTATTATGAGTGATTCTGCTATGAACAGTGGTGTGATTGGTGTACAGTATCTGAGTGCTTTCAACACACACGCACATACATTTGGGGGCACACTTAGAAGCAGAATGGATCTATGGCAATTATATTTTATTTTTGATTTTTAAGTACTGGTGATTGAACCTAGGGCCTGTGCACTAAGCCGTATCTCCAGCCCTTTTCAAATTTTTAATTTTGACAGAGTCTTGCTAAGTTTCTAGATTTCCCAGGCTGAATTTTCTACCTCAGTCTCCCAGACTTCTGGGATTACATCTGCCATCATGGCCAGCTTGTTATAATTTTTAAAGGATTCAGCATATTACCCCTCATCTGGCTTTCCCAATATAGGGGCAGGGCTGCTGGCATGGGTTAGTGTCTGAGGGGACCACTCACTGCCAGGTGGTAGGCGTTCCTAAATTGGGGCTGAGGGATGAGGCTGGGGAGGGAGGACACTGAACTGGCTTGGGGGGTTTCTTGGTGGTTTGGCAACCCACCGTCTTCCCCACTCCAGTTTTACACTAAACCCTGGGAAAAGAAATAACAGCTTTTCCCACCATGAGTAGAAAGAGATTGTTTTATCCTTAGGATTAAACAATAAGAACAACTCCTCATCCCATACATATACACAAGAATGTCCAGTTTGGTTCAGAGAAGCAATTTAAGAAGTTCTACAATATGGCGATTAAATGTACAGGTTTTAAAAGTAGTTAAAATTCTGGTCCTGTCACCTACTAGTTGGAGAACTTGGGTAAATCATTATGTTCATGGGCCTTAGTTTTTCCATCTATAAAACAGAGGTCAGAGGTGGTTGTGAGCAGAGTCAGGGAACTTTGTGTAGGCAGAGCTCTATAGGCATGCTGGAAGCCCGGCTGGGAGGATTCCATCCTCTGAGGTTGAAAACCACTTCACAAATAAAGATGAAAAGATGCCGATAGGCAGCGTGGCTCTGGCACAAGTGGCCTGCCCTGGATTTGGAGGGCTGTGTGTGACCGTTGTGCCTCCCGGGTCTCAGGGATGGCACTGTCATGGGAAAGCATCACCACGGAAAACAGCACATGAGGATTTACTGCGCCCAGTCTGTGACACTTAACACATCAGGGGACATAGCTGACCCTCAATGATATCAAATGTTAAAGGTTAGTCCCATTCTGAGATGTTTCCCAGCGTGAAGGCATCACTTGTAAAATACAGTGTTAGGTCACAGTGCCAGGTGGCTTTCCCCAACACCTCGGGCAGAGACGGGTGGGCTACTGAGAACATCTCTGGGATTGTTTCGGGGATCATCCGTTCTCCTGAGTAGGTGTCCAGTGAACTCTTCCCTCCGGACAGACAGAATAATGTGCAACAGCAGAAGGAGCTTTCGAAGGGCTTCGGATGCACTGGACAGGCTCCCGGATGCACAGAGTTAGCACAGACAAGGTGAGGCTTGGGAGGTTTTGCGAGGTGGCCCCATTCTGCTGCTCCTCCATGCTGTCTGCTTCTCACTCTTCCCCTTTGTGTCTTCTATGGACAGAGGAGGCACGTGGTGCTGCTGGGACCCCGGGGCCTTCCGGGCTACATCCGGCCTCAGATTCCAGGGCAGTTCTTCTGGGGCCATGTTCTGTTTACTCTAAGGATGGGCCATTGACTGTCCCTAACTCATTAAGGCAGCCTACCTCCTGGGTACTTTCTGTGAGCCAGGACTGTGCTAGGACCTGGGGCTACACTGCAGTGAGGGCAACAAACTGATAGACAGACAAAAAAGTACCACCTTGCCCAGAGCTCAGTCTCTGAAGGTGGGAGATACAGACAGAAAACAAGTGAAATACATTAGTGAGATGAGGGTGAGATCAGATGGAGGTGAGTGTAATGGAGAGGAAGAAAGCAGGGAAGGAGAGAGGAGATGCGGACCTGGGTTTTTGATAGGGTAGCCAGGCAAAGCCTTACAGAAAAGTTGATCTTTGAACAAAGAAGAGGGGAAAGTACGAGAATGAGCTAGGAAGGAATCTGAATTTCCTAGGCAGGGCAAATGACATGTCCCGGGACAGTAGTGCCATGACAGTTATGTTTGAAGAGCAGCAAAGAGACTAGAGCAGAGGAAGCAAGGGAAAGAGTTGTAGATGAGTTTGGTAGAGAGATGACCATGTCTCTGCGCCTCCAGTCTTGTGCCCTGGGTGCCTCAGTCCTTGACTATGGGTGAGGCATGTCTGCAACAGAGCTCCGGAGACGGGTCAGCCAACAGGTCCCCCCTGTGCAGGCTGCCTGTCTTGTAAATACAGTTGCATCGGAACGCAGCCACCCAGGATTCAGACAGTGTCTGCACTGCCCTCAGGCTCCAAGGAAGGAGGTCAGTAGTCATGACAGTGGCTTCTTGGCCCACGCCGAGAAGCCTAAAATTTTTACTATCTAGTTCCTTCTAGAAAAAGTTTGTTGATTCATGTTTTAGGGCATGGGCTTTGGAATTCATATTAACTCAAATGCCTGCTCCTTTATGACCCAGGTGACCACAAGCCAGGTATTTGATATTTCTGAGCTTCCATTTATAAAATGCTGCTAATATCTATTTTACAGGATTTGTGGGGGTGAATTTCAATACCTAATGTAAAATGCACATGGTACTGGCTAGATCCAATATTTTGTTAGGAGGTGGTGATAGGTGTAGTAGTCCTGTGCTCATGCATGCAGGTTTGTGGCTTCGTGGAATGGTCTTGGCAAGAGAATATGTTGGTCCAAGTCTCAGCTTTCCTGTCTGTTAAATGGGGATAATCATTTATGAAATCAAAATAAGGTAAGGCAAATGGCTCGTAGGAAGCAGACATAAAACAGAAGTTGCTGCTTTTGTTCCCGTCATGCTTTCCCTCCGCTGTCTCCTCTGAGCCGGGGTATCTGCACATTCTTTAGGACCCGGGAAGAAAATGTGGCATCTGTCCCTGTATCCATAGCACTGCTGTGTGCTCAGCCTGCAGCATGTCCCCGAAGACAGAGCCTGGGAGGGAAGAACGGCTATTAAAAGATCTCCCTTTGCCACGGCTTGGCGCCCAGCCTAAACCCTCTGCTACCTGAAGGGGTGCCAACCTGTGCTGTTTGCATTTGCAAATTATCTCTTGTTTACCATCAGAGGATCCGCAGAGCTGAAGCTGTTGCGGATTTTCATGATGGGTGAGACCTGCTGGGGAAGGTCTGTCTTTGTAAATAAACCGCAGCTCCTGTACTTACTTACCAGGCTGTTTCACCAACAGGAAAGAGTCACAATAGGACCATTAAAAGATTTCACCCACCGGACATAATTTGAGCATTTGCAAGTTTGGGAGTTTTGGGTGGAACATGGCAGGAGTTTGGGGAGTGGGGTGGAGACTCGGGGCTGGAAACCATTGACTCCTAAGGGTCTGTCGTGCTGGCTGGCTGCAGCGACAATCCACTTGAGTTACATTGCATTAAAAAAAAAAAGTGGCGAGGGTCCAGCGGTTGAAACGCAGGCGCCCACGGGTATTTATATTTGCAGCGCCGGGGCCATGTGTGCGGCGACACAGCGTAGAAAGTTGTGGAACTGAAAATAACATATGTCTGTCTCAAGTGCCAGAGGAAATTGTAGTGCTAGTGAGAAGGAGCAGGGTACGGATTTAGAGAGGGGGGAGAAATACGCGCCTTGTTCCGCGTGCCGTTTACCCACAGGCCCGCGTTCCTCCTCGGCCTAATGAGCAGCCAGAGCGGAAGCGGAGTCCGCTGCTCCTTCCCTTGCGGGTTGAATGGAGACCCCGGCTAGAGGTGCAGTGTGGCAGGTTGAGTTGTGACCCTCTCCCTGCCCCTTGCTGTGGCTTTCTAAGTTTCTGGAGATCTTGCACATGATTAAAAAAAAATCTGGAGTTGAAACAGGTTGAAAGAGGCGATGGTGTAAAAAAACAAAACAAAACAAAACAAAACAACAACAACAACAACAACAAATCACCATGAAATCACCTGGGCTTAAATGACTCAAATCCAGGACTGTAAACCAAGTCTTTGCAATCTTTGGAGAGTCAGAGACGCATCTAGAATTTTCCTGGACTCACGGACCGGAAGATCCCGTTTGCTTTCCTGGTGCAGTGCGTCTTAGACAATCCACTGCTCAGTATGTGTGAGCAGAAGAGACTGCAGTGAAGAGGTTAAATGCAGTTTTTTTCTTTTCAACTTCATGGCCGCACGTAACTGGTTTGACTTCATTTTCTACATTTCATTTGGATGTTTACACGTTATCAGACACAGCCTCAGACTCAGAGTGGATTTGTTTTCTGCAAGTAAAACTCCACAGAGAAACTTGGGACTGTGGTGCCTTCCTCTAGTTTGGGAATTCATCTCGCTCGGGGCACTGCTGTTAATCCTGAAAGCCAGCTCAGACCCCAGACCGAGCGGGGAGTGTCCCACCAGCTCTGACCTGAAACCACAAGCCCAAGTGTTTAGCATACAGGTTGGCTAGGCCATGCCCACCGAAGGAGCTCCCCCTGCCTCCCCTTTTCCTCACCTGTAGGGGAGGCATAATAATGTCCTCTTCCCTCAGCAGGGCCAGGAGAGGAAGGGGCGTTGGGGTCACACCAGGATGAGGCTAAGAGGAGCTGGGGACATGTAGTCACTTGAGCTACTGTTTACCCCCATTCCTCCACAGCGAAAGCCTCAGTCAGCAATGCCAGATTTTCATGTTCTGATCGCCTGTTCTCGGCCTCATTCAGTTAGGTACCTAGGGTCTGATCCCTGAGGCTGGGGCTGAACCAGCCCTGAGCAGTCCCCGGTACTGGCTCTAGGGTTCACACGGACCCCTGATAGTGGCATTGTTGGATTCATTTCCCAAATTGGGAGCCTGGCAGGCTCCTTTAATGCCAGTCAAATCTTAACTCTGACAATCACAGTTGCATACACAATTTACAACAAAGCAAAGAAAATGTGTGTAGTTAAGCTGGGCACAGTGGTCCTAGCTACTCAGGAAGCTGAGGCAGGAAGATCACAAGCAATGCGGAGGGCAGCCTGAGCGCCTTAGTAAAACTGTTCCAGGAAACAAAGTGTAAAGGGCTGAGGATGTACCTGAGTGTTCTTGGGGGAACCCTCAGTTCCATACATACCCACACACCCATGCAAGCACACAGACAATTGTGCAGCAATGTACCAGCGCAGGGTGTTCAAAGTCTTGCCTTTTAGCTGGTGTGTGCCTGTAATCCCAGAACCCAGGAGATTGGAAGATTGCTGTGAATTGGAAGCCAGTTTGGGCTACACAGTGAGTTCAAACCAGCCAGCACTACATAGCAAGACCCTACAAAAACCAAACCAAACCAAACCAAAACAATAACAATAGCAAAAAAGACCAAAAGACAGTAACAAAAATAAGACTTGCCTCTTGGGGGGGAAACACAGATTCTTCTATATTTCCATGAATTCGTGTACTTCCAGAAATATGGAACCTGATTTTCTTTGGAAATTGGACCTTTGCAGCTATAACTAGTTAAGGAATTTTTTTTCTTGCTGTGTAACCCAGACATGCCTTGAACTTGTAGTCTTCCTGCTCCAGCCTTCCTGAGTGCTGGGATTACAGGCATGCACCACCACACTTGGCTTGGTTAAGGGTCTTGACAAGAAGTCATCTTGCAGCGTGATCTCCACTGACTGGTGCCCTTAGGAAGAGAGGAGAGGACGCAGACCCACCAAGGGAAGAAGGCTGTGTGGAGACGGAGACAGAGGCTGAGGCATTGCGGCTCTGAGACAGAGAACACCGGGAGCTATAAGAAGCAGGAAGAGGCAAGGAAGGACTCTCCCTCAGAGGCTTTGGAGGGAGCACGGTCCTGCTGACCCCTTGACTTAGCATTTCTAGTCTCCAGAGGCATGAAAGAAGGTATTTCTGTTTTGTTTAGTCATACACCTTTGGTAATTGATTATGGCAGCCCTGGGAGATGGATATAGCTGGCAGTGCTCTTAGTCAGCTGTTTATATTAGGTCTCCAGAAATAAAGTCAGGCAGGAGCAAGTAGTAAATAGACTGATTATGTGACAGGGCCCTTGAGTCTCCTGCAGAGCGGCTGGGCTAGGTGTAGGATCAAGAATGATGTAAGGTGATATGATTTATTGCTTTGGGAAGCAATCTTTTTGGTCTTGCTTTAAGCTTAAAGTATTGCCAAAATAACAGGTGGTCAGGGAATGTGAATGCACACAGGGAGTGTCAGTGGTGAAGAGAAGCAGGGCTGACTTTTCCACTGGGAAGTTGGAAGTTAGTGGTTAGAAGGTGACTCTGGAGAAGCTCCACTGAGTGACCACACAACATGACTCATCATTTAGTGACATGAGGTTTGGGGACATAGAGGTGATTGGTTGAGTCTTATCTCCAGGGGCCTGACAAGAGAAGTCTTTTCAAGGGACAACAATGAGGGGGACTCTCACCCCAATAGGTGAGTGGGAGATATGTCATTTGCATCGCTGCAAATACCTGAGAGCCCTGTGAGTCCTTAGCAATGCAAGGCCAGATGTTGAAGAGAACAAGTGAATGATGAATGGACAAGGATCTTCCAAGAGCAAATTACAGTGGTTCAGTGGAGAAGTGACCAAAGCCAAGTGGAGCCTCCTGACCACGCTAGTGACCACACTACTTAGCATCCTTGGGTAAGGAAGTGCATCTGTGGATATGTGCTGTATTTTTATTCTGTGGAGATAAGAAAATAATTATAAGACTTTAGTATTGCCTCCAGAGAAGTTGGAAGTACTAAACTTATATCTAAGAGAACACCCAAATTTCCAACCTGAGGCTGAGGTGTGGCTGGGATGCCTCAGCCTCTGGGAGCCAGTAGTGTGTCCCTGGAGGGGAATGGACTGTGGAGGGGGCAGGAGGCAGTTCACAGTGTGGAGCCCCTGGGCACTCTCTCTGACAGGAGAGAGAGGTGTACGCTGTATCCATCTCTTTTCCCACTGGAGTCCAGGGTGCTGGTCTTCCCTTCGCGCTCTCTGCTTCCAGAGTACAGGGGCCAATAATTATTCAAGTTGATGGAAAGGAAAATGTGATTCATGTTGACATCATGGCTCTTGTTTATTGAGGAGGACAGGGGCTCAGTGTTTGCCCCTGGAATTTGAAGCGCAAGTTCAAATCCGACCTCTAATTGTATGATTTGGGAGATGGTGCCTAATTTCTTCTGTAAGGCAAGGGACTGCTAGGATCATACTGGCAAGATATGAGTGGAATGATCTGTGGGAACCAGATTAGTGTCTCCTTTGGGCTGCTGTGTTGAACTGTATTGCCCTGTTCCATCTGTACTGCTGCCGTGGCCAGGAAAGAAGCTCTCTTTGTCTTAGGCGGTGGGAAATTGAGGCTCTGAGGACACAGTGATTTGCCCAGGGTTTCTGGTTTGATGAGTGGCTGAGCCGGGATCTGAACTCGTGACTGTGAGCTTCCAACTGTTTTTTTGCCCTGACTCTGAGAACAGCCTCGCCTTGGCTCAGATTAAAATGGAGAGACACACTATGGCACAAGACCCTGTGTCCTTCTCCCTGGAACCATGGGAAGGGCTACATATGCAGGGAATGACCCCTCAAGGGTTTGTTGGTCCTGAGGACCTCTGAGTTTTCTGCTTTGCACATTCTGCTCTCATTCTTTTGTCTTAATTATTATATGGATGCTGGCGAGAATGCAGAGATCTCTACAGTGTTGGGGAGCATGCGTGCACACACACACACTAGCACCCCCAGTTCCTCGGCCTCCTCTTGTTCCTGGCTTGGATAAGGCTCGCTGAGTGGAGAGCCCAGTGGTAAGCAGAGGGAAGTAGAGAAGTGGACCAAAGAGGCGGGGATGAGGGTGGGGAGGGATGGCCAGGGCTTCCCTGAAGGTCCATGTGGTGGATCAACAGGAAAGCCAGGAACTGAGTGAGAGCTCCTTGGCTTTGTGGACTAATTTTCTTCTGTGGTTAAAAAGTATTTTATTTTTTAAAAATTGTATGCATGCTTTTTTTCTCTTTGTAGCTAGAGAATAAATTTTTGTAGGTAGTCTGGGTGTAGTATCTGTATTTTGTAACTTTGTGAAGTCAATGAATACAACGGAAGTATGGGTGCTTTTGACTAAAAGGAACATGCTGCAGCTACCCATGGTGACTTTTCACCGTGCACACTAATGTACCCTGCTTGCACCTTCACATTTTCCCTCTGGGACTTCACGTAGAGCATCAAGCAACGGTCTTGTTTGCTGTTGCTCAAGTCTGTCCTTGGAAATTAGACTCATGGCCTTCATATCCCCAGCACCTTCTTTGTAACAGGAGACGCTCACACCCAGACAGCTCCTCCGTGCCTTCCTGGGTTCCCCGTGCTCTGACTGGTCAGGTTATCCCAGTCACCAGGCAAGAGTGCTGCTCTATGAACTGCACAGTGACCCCTTTTCACTTTGTTTCAGATGAAGTCAAGGGTTGGAATTCTGATGATCCCATAGCTTAGGTACACCTTGGCGTGTTCCGGGGTCCTGGGGGGTGTGTGTCACTATAAAGCAACAGTGCTGGAAAGTAGGAAGTTCAAAACTGAGGTGTCAGCACGATTAGGCTCTGGTGAGGGCCTACGTTCTGCCTTGTGGATGCCTGCTTTCCTGCTGGGTTCTCACATGCAGGGAGCAGCTCTGTGATTTTAGGACTGATTCCTCTAAGGCCTGAGGGGCCTGTTGGCAGCTGCACTCAAGGATGACCTCCTTAGGAAGGGAAATCTGTGCTTCCCCTTCCCCAGAGCCGCCCTTTCACTTGCTAAGGAATGAGCCCATGGGGGTTCCAGGCCAGTGGTTATCGGCACTGGCTGTCCACTTTCAACACCATGGAGGACCGCCCCAAAAGATTCCCATGCCTGCCGGAGCCCCGCTGTTTTTTTCAGCCTAGTGGACTCCTGCCAGGTGCTGCTTCTCAAGTTGGGTCACAGCCCGGTGGATATTTGTTGACTTTTAAAACAATCTCTCACATTAGAATAGAGAGGTTTGTTGGAAGGCTGCAAGTCTCAGGTTGGTGAGTTGTCAGCTGAAGAGAGCCATTGCTGCCCTCTGCTAGGCTGGAAGTGGGGAGGTCACAGTGACCGAGGGAGGATAGGGTGGGAGGCCTTTTAAGGTCAGTGATGCAGACCATCCCATCATACAGGCAGGAACAGCCCAATACCTGCTTCCTGGACCCTCTTTGCCCCTGTGGTGGGAGTGGGAAATGGGCAGTGAGTGTGCTCAGGACCCTTATCAGCTGCGTCCTGAGAGGCAGGTTTTCTGTCTTGGTCTCTCCTGTAAAATTCAGATGATCGGACTATTTAGGGCCTGCATTGTGGCTGATACGTTTAAAGGCGATACAGCTGTTAAGGTCACAGAAGACAGCTGGAATGAGCTGGTCTGCTTTACCTTCTTAGCACTCAGGTTCTTAATCCTGGTCACCTTCTCTGCCTATTTGGAAAACACATTTGGGCCATAGCTGCTGGAGGCAGAGCACTGTTTCTTATTTACCACCATGTATAGTGCGTGCAGGTGTTTAGTAGAGGATTTTAATACAGCTAGGTGGAATTACTGAAATGAACATGTACGCGTGAAACCACCTCCCAACACAAGATGTGGAACACACTCAACACCCCTCACAGGCCCCTTTCTAGTCATTACCCCCGTACCACAGATCCCAAATATTAACTGATCCTGACTTCTAGCCTCATGGATTGGTGTCACCTGTTTTTAAGCTTTATTGGAATGGCACCATGTAGTAAGGGTGGATTATTTTTTTCATTTAAACTTATGCTTCTAAGATTCACCCATGTCATAGTATGTAGTTTTTATTATTTTTTTCTCATTTATTATTTTTTTCTCTACAGTGCATGTATTCTAGTATACGGGCACAACTCTAGGTATGCATTCTGCTCTTGGTGTACATTTTGGTGTTTTCTAGTTGGGGACCACTTGGAATAAGGCTGCAGTGAATGTTCTTTTATGTTGAAGCCTATTGTGGACACGGTGGGGGGAGTGGGAACAATTTGGTTATAAGGATATGTGTATGCTCAACTTTGAAAACTTCTAATAGATTTTTTCTAATGTGCTTGTACCAGTTTACATTCCTATTAGCAATTCAGGGGAGAGAGCTGTTGAAGATGCTTGCTAAGATTTGGTATTATCTTTTTTTTTTTAATGATCTGATACATGTGTAGTGGCATATCATTGTGATTTTATGCATTTCCTTGAACACCATTTATGTTGAACCCTTTTAAAATATGTCATTAGCCATCTGGATACTTTAAAAAAAAATTTTAAAATTTTTTAATTTCCCAAAATGTTACTGACATTTTTAAAATTTAATTCTAGGTGTTCTTTATACTCTGTGTGAAAGTTAGACTTACCTCCTCACTTTCTTCATGTTGAAAGAAATTTTCAATTTTTTTGAGTAAGTTAATTAATTTTAATAGATACTAATAATTATAAAATAATGAAACAACAGGAATTATTTCCTTTAGAACATTACTTCTTATATTCATTTTTATATATTAATTATGAAAAATTCTCATTTTTAATGAAGTATAATACAGAATTTTTCCTTTACAATGATTCATTTTTTGTCCCACTAAGAAATCTCATCTATTCCAAAAACATGAGGATATTCTCTATGTTACCTTCTAGAAGCTTAGTTGTGTAATATTTAGATACATATTCCATCTAAGATTGACTTTTATGTATGGTGTGAGGTTAGGATCACCTTTAGCTTCTTCTCCATGTAAATATCCAGTTAGGCAGGGCAGTCTGTATGGATGCCTTTCCTCCATGCATGGTAAACACTTTTGTTACACACTATGTAATGATGTATATGAACATGTTTCTCAGCTCCTGTTTTATTGGCTCAGTAAATAATTCAGTTGAAATGGTGGCTGGTGCAGGCTCACCATGTGCCCAAGGAAATTGGAGGTGCTGGGCTCTTGCATTTTGAGGAGATCCTGTGCTTCCTTTGAAGAATCTCTGGATCTATCTTTGCCCTTTTCCAACTCCTCGTAGACATTATTAATTGACAAAGTTGATCACTGAAATGGCAAAGCCTTACCTTTCAGTATATGCCAGGATCTTTTCTAAATATGCCCCATGTAACTTTTACTTAGGCTCCTGATACAGTTATTATTGTTATCCCCATTTTCCTGTTGAAGAAGCTGGGGCACATGAGGCCACAGAGGTGGTCAGTACCAGAGCTGATTTGAACCCAGGACTCCTGTCACAGTCTGTGTCATCAATAGGACCCTACACTTGCTTTCTTCCAGTGGGTGGCTGGAAGTGGAGTGTGACGACAACATAACCCTGGAGCAGCTATATAGTCCTCTGCGTTCTACTCCTGATGGTTGTGCTACTGCCTGGGAGGCTGGTACATGGATTAATCTCATTGGATCAGTATTCTCAAGCAGAATGCAAGAGAGTAAAGTGCTATTTGAGGTTCCGTTCAGTACTGACAATAATATCATCTATCTGGAAGATTCCTATAGAAACAGTGGGCTTTATGGAGAGAAAAAATGGCACAGTGGGGGCAGGTTTTGAGGGGCTGAGGGGTAGCTGAAGAAGAGTGGTGAGAGTGGTTATGTTGGTGGGGGTGGGGGGTGGCCTCCAATCTGGTCTCTTGGCATCTGCTCAGCCCCTTCCTGGATCTGGGGGCAGCCTATCATGTTACATGCTGGGGGAGGTGATTTGTAGGTGTTAGGTTTTCTAATTGACCCCCCTTCTGGGAACTGGTTTGAGAGCCTCCTATGGTTCCCAAGGCGTGGTTCCTGTGTGAGTCTCTGGGGAGGCAGTTTCTCTGCCCGAAGCTGGCTAATCGTTCATCTACCGTGTCTGTCCTGTGCTCGTGAAAGTCGCACCAGGCTCTTCCACACGGACACCAAGTGTCCACGGGGGCAGATGAGTGACCTTGGGAGACATCACAGGCAAAGGCTGAGCTGGGAACAGCTTTTTATCATTAACTCATCCACAGGAATGTGGGGGCAAGGTAAAATAACAAATGTTTTGCAGAAGTAATATATGCTATTTTTAGAATAGAAAATTCAGATAAACAAAAAGAAAGAAAGAAAGAAAGAAAGAAAGAAAGAAAGAAAGAAATATCAAAAGCCACCTTAATTCCCAGACAGCTATTAACATTTTGGAATTACTCTCTTTAGATTCTCTTTTGGCTTTTTTCCTGTCCCTCTGATACATAGTACATAAATACACTATGTGCACAAATACATGTGTATCCTGAGTCCACTTTCCTGTGCCAAGATTTTTATGTTTGCCACTAGGTCACAAGCACTTCCCAAGTCACCCAATATATTTTAACACCTTCGTAGCTGATCAGCAAATCCACTGGAGATTGTGCGTCATGGTTATTTCTATCCACCGTGATTATCCCTGTTTCTAGAAGACAGTTTGGATGATTTCCTAAGGAAGATTTTGAAGTGAACCTGATCGGTGGTTTTCCAAAGGATAATAAAGTCCTTTGTACTGTCTTTATTATTATCAATAAATATTTTATAGTATTAATAACATTAATAGCAGTTGTTAATTGAGTTTTATAAATTACCAATCCACGCATATGTTTTCTCAAGAGATGGTGAGAGGGAGAAGGGAGAGGAGGGGAAGAGAAAGCAAATGTTTGCGCACCGCCTGCTCAGGATGAGCATAATCATTATGTACTGCAGACATGTACTAATAAAAATAAAAATTTAAATTCAAAACTTTTTTCTAGAGTGGCTTATGGCTGTAAAGTTTATTTATTCTGTTTCCCAGCTGGGAAAAAAACCAAGGCCTTTTGAAATTAAATTGTCCTCAGTTACCTGACTGTGAAGACAGGGGTACCAGACAGGGTTGTGTTGCTCCCGACTCTGCCCTGTTCCGTGCTCCCTGAAGGGAATACAGGCTCTGCCTGATAAGGCTCTGGCTGGCAGAAGCTACAGCAGAGAGATGCGTGCCTGTGAGTGGACAGGAGTTTGGCCTCTAGCAAAGGAGAAGCTGGGTCGTGCACCTGGGACTCTGGAGAGAGAGGGGCTGGGCCTTCAGAGCAACCTTCCTGGGCTGAGTCAGGAAGATGGGACAGGGAACCACAGCAGAGCAGGGCGAGCACTTCAGGCAGGGACACAGCAGGGGCAAAGGGCGGAGTCATGGCGCCCTGACCCGTTTGCCCTTCAACTCACAGTTCCTAGAAACCCTGCCCTAAGACCTTCGCCAGGACCTGGGCCTTGACAGGGATGGTGCTGAATGTTCTGATAGAGAAATATGGCCATAACTTAAATTCACTCTTCTTTGAAGCCACATATGTGTTTAAATAATTTCATTATAGTGAAAAAATAGTTTCTCCTTTTCTGTATTTCCTCAAAATGGTAATAACCTTTTTTGTCCTGGTTTTAAGAATGTTAACTGTAAAATCTATCTAAGTTAGGAAAGTTTTATACAATACCAACAAGCATAAAGACAGAAGCAGAAGCCCCTGCCCTGACAGAACCACTCTGACAATCTCCAAGTCCAGCCTGCAGACCCTTTTAGGCCTATAGAGGTGCAGAGGCCTCTCCATGTCAGTTCCACAGCCATGCACTCCTCTGTGGCATGACTTTCTCCTCGGTAATCTGTCTTGGACACATTCCCCTGTCATTATATGCTGATTTCCATCACTAGTTTTATTCGCTTCTGTAGTCTGACTTCCAGTAATTTACAATTGTCAGATTTCTGGCATACGAGATGCTCAATTACAGTGCGCAGAAATTGGGGTTTGACTTTCCTCCACGCGGGCCTTTGAACTTCTCCAAATGACATAGGCTTTGTAAGCCATGGGGTCCTCACTCAGAGGTTCTGTTTGTTTTTAAAACATGTTCACTCCTTCATGTCACAAAGTTTTAAACTTTAAAAAATGGAAAGAAAAATTAAGTATATCCTTAAACACTCATCTCTTGGATTTGAAAGGTAGCAGTTTTTCATCACTGAGACCAAATGCCTGATAAAGACATCTTAAAGGACAGAAGGTTTATTTTGGCTCCTGGTTGCTGAGGCTTCAGTCCATCCATGATTGGCCGGTACATTGCTGTGGGACTGAAGGGAGTTGGAACATCGCAGTAGAAGGGCTTGGTGGAGCAAAGCTCCTTGCTTTGTGGCAGCCTAAAAGGGAAACAGCCAGAGAAAAAGATCCAGGGACCAGATATAGTCTTCCAGGTCACGCCGTAATGAGTCACCTACTCCCTTCAACTGGGCCCCACCTCCTAGGTTTCCACTAGTTCTCAATAATGGCGGCAAATTATGATGTCATCCATGACGTAATTCACTGGGAATCAGTGCCCACATAACCTACTCTCTGGTCCCAGCTCTAAAGACTGGTGCAGTGAAGACCAAGCCCTCAATAACAGACTCCTAGGGGACATTTCATGTTTAAATTATAAAACAGCAGTTGTCACAAAAACCTGCCACATTTGCATTGTCTGTCATTTTTCCTATTTTATTTTCTTACCTTTTCTGAACTGCTTTGGAAGCAAATCCAGTTATTTTATTCCAATGTCTTTTAGTGTGTATTTTTTTTTTAAAACAGGACAAATTTTCTCATGTGGAACTCCTGCAGGAACACACACAATACCAGTACCACACCTAACAAAACAGACCTTAGTTTCCTGGGGTCTATAAGGCTACTGTTGTATTTTCCTGAAGATCTCAAAACTGTTTTTTGCCCTTGTTTTGTTCAAAGCAGGAACCAAATGCATAGCAGAACTTTACTATGTTTCTTAAATTCGTTTGCCAGAATATAATTCCCACATAGCATGAACTCACCCACTGAGGTAGTGATTCATGAATGTCCATTACACTTGGATCCCTCTGGTTTTGTCAGGGGAAAATTTATTGGGAGGATGTCAGGTACCTCCCTGGAGCACTTCTACTATATCCTCTGCTTTTAAAAGATTTTCTTTCCTGTCCCCCCTCCTTTCCTCTCCTTTCTAACTAAGTTGCCCATGGGAGCACAGGCTTAGACAACCTTGCCAAGCAAGGTTTTAGTAGCATTATTTTGTTTCCATTATGGCTACAAATACTGATTTATTTTTATTTTTGACAACTGATACTAATGTTACACTTAGGGTAGCATAGTTTTTTTTTTCTTTTTAGAAAATACATTTATTTGATTAAAATGAATGGACCATGGTTTATGGAAAAACCACGGAATTAAGGATGTGGATATCAAACCTGTGGCAAGGGTGGGGGGGATGGAAATGCTTTTTGGGTAGTGTGTCCCACCTTTCTCCACTGAAAACAGTGCATGAGGGGAAATCTCTTGCATGTACCCTGGTGCTCTTATCTGGTTATTGTCTTTAAGATACATGTGTGCTAGAAGTGAAATTGTTGATAGTCAAGTATCCAAAGAAGCCATAGTTTCTTAACCAGAGTATGTTGTGCTTAATTTAACATTGTGTTTCTGTGTTGTTTTTTAGAGACTCCAGTTATACTGGGAGCATCAGCAATTTTACAATTAGCAATGGTACAGCAATGGCCTCAGTCTTCCTGGACTTCCTCTGCGTGTCCCCAGGCTGTGACTGTGGGATTTTGTGATGACTTATTCTTGCGTTTCTGTCTTATCATTTTTTGGTACTTGTCCCTTTCCATTCCCCCACTCCAATGTACTTACTCATTTTTATTAGTATGTGTTTGTGATGCACACACTAATAATGTGATTACATACTAATAACGTGATTACATTCCATTGGGGTTTGATAGGTATATACATCACAGCTTGATGGTTTTTTTTATTTCTCCTGCCACCTTCCCTCTTTCCTCTTTTAATTTGTTCTTTCTCAAATACAAATCTGGGGGACAAGATAAACAAGTCTGCACCTGAATTAGGAGTAAACAGATCCTGAGTGAGGGCCCTGTGGGACACACGGGCAAATGTCACTGGGAATCATGCCCTTTGCCCTGTCTCCCTGAGCTCTGTCCTGCCTCACAGCTCTACCAGTGGGTGGAGGGTTGGCAGCTGGTGATGCTGATGGGAGGTGCTACTGCTTAAGGTGGATGAAGTGACAGATTAGGATACTGTGTGTCCCCAAAGGGACTTTTCAAGACTTTTCAAAAGGGCTTTGCCCAGTTGGCTCCTCCTATCTGTACAGTCTTTTGATGCAGATGGAGTCAGCATAATGACTTTTGATTTTTGAAGGAGGGATCTGGGGTTCACTGGGGCCGAGTGATTTTCCACAGCCCACACAACTGACTTACGGCGGAGCAGTGCTTCAAATCCAGGTTTCAATAACAAATCTAGTTATTTTTGCCCTCTGCCTACTTGTCTGATGAACCGGGGAGCTATGAACAGTGAGGCTCTGAAGCAGGGTGGTGGCTAGGTGTATAGCTCAGTGGCACGGCGCCTGCTTGGCAAGCATGAGGTCCCGAGTTCAATTTCTGGTACAAAAGAAAAAACAAGAAGAATGGGAAGTAGGGAGGAAGATTGCTCTAACAGCAGCGAACCACATTGCTGGGCACTCACCTTTCCCAGAAGGGACCCGAGCATGGTCACAATCCCAGGGTGGGGACAGAGGCAGGTAGGAAGATCCAGGGGAATGTGGCTGCGAGGGGCGCAGCTGTCATGTGGCTTAAGGTGTCCTGAGCCAAAAGGACAGCTGGGCAGGAGGAGGGGCCAAGGACGTGGCGTCCTGGCTAGAGCAGGAGGAGCAGGGCCCTGGAAGCTGGGTTCTGGAGCCATTTTGGGCCAGGAAACACCTGGCAGCCTCTGAGCCTTAGTTGAACAGATAGGCTCAGGCTTTGGTCAAGACCTTCCACCTACAGACCTGATGGTGGCGGGCAGCCCCCACCCCTTTCCTTGGGCTCGACACTATTTCTCACGGTTCTGTCCCCACCCCGCATTTTAAGGGTTTAATTTGAAATATTGTGATCACAACATTTTTTGAAGCAACAGAAAAAAAACGATCTTGCATGTTCAACTCTAATCTCCTCCTGTGTTTTCATCTCTTCATTGTACTTCCCCGCCCCCTGCCAACGTTAAACCCTTTGGTCCTGCCCTCTTCTCTGCCTCCCCTGTCTCATGTCCATACCACTGTCTCAGCTTCCTCTCTATCCCCTTGGTCTTGCACAGTTGCCTTGGCCTCCTCACTGGCCCCTGCCTTCAGCCTAGTACTCTCACAGGGCCACATGCAGGTCTGCAACGTGACCACAACAGTGCCCAGGAGGAGCCTAGTTTCACTGCGTTCCTGGGCCTCTTCCCTGTCCAGTCAGCCTCTCCTCTGGTCCAGCCCCAGAAAACCTTCTTCTGTTTTCCATATAAGCTGTGTTCTTGCTTGTACCCAGGGCTCAGCTCCAGCTGTTCTTCTGTTTGCAAGGTTCTTTCTGCCCTTGGCAGCCCAGAACCAACTCATTCACCCAGGGAGCTCCCTATAAGGTTGTGAGCGAAACCTGACATAGCACCTGCCCCTGCAGATGTGTCATTCCTGTGTACCCATGGCCACAGTCTCCCTTGGTGCCATAACCTTTCCATGGTTTAGGCTCCATGCTAGACACCCAATATTCAATATTCACCCCAAACTCCAGACTTGTCTCTGGCAAGCACAAGCCTGGCACTTGTTCAGACAGAAACAAACACCTTTCCTTCTGCAGCCAGGGCCCTGTACCAGGTAGAGGGTACATGCCCTATAGCACTGTGACAGTGCTACTTAGAATCCACCATTTTAATCCCTGGAATTCTCAGAGTACAGCTTTATGGCCACACATTTTTAAAAATCAGGATTATACAAAAACAGATACATCTGCACTGGAGAGATTACTCCATAAAGTTAATTTAAAGGACTGGTTATTTCCTGTAGAGCCTACTCAGATGGATCCTGACTTTTCCATTTTCAATTCTTTCCTGGGAGATTTTAGACTAGAGATTTGCTTTGCCCATTGATTTTTTGGGGGGAGTCTTATTAAATTTTACAATTAGTAACAGTTTCTGTTTGGAGTTTTCTTTTATGGGTGTTAAGTATCTATAGAATTAGTTTTCTGGGATGATTTTACCAGGATGACGTCAGCCTTTTATTAATTCCAAATCTATATGACTTGTTGACATGTCCAATTTGAACTTTTGCCATGGGTATTTTGTGTAATCATTTTTTCCAGAATCATCAATTGAAGATTAATTTGTAGTTATTTCTCAAGTTACTTATGAAAAAACTATGAGGACTAGTTATTGGATATTCTAGGCTTTACTATCCAGAAATGGGCTTGTGTGCTTTCTACGAGATGTACAAAGAGTAACCAGTGAGGTGAAAAATAAATGTCAACTGTCCTTTTTTTGGCCTACTATCTCTTTACTCAGAACACGAGCAGGCAGCTTTATCCCAGAAACTTTACTTGAGTCTCTGGTCAAGGTCATAGTTCTTATGCTGAGATCAGAATCAGAACCCAAACACTGTCTGTGTGGCTCCCAAGTCTATGTGCTTTTACTGAGACTTTGACTGCAACTGTCCCAGGTGATGAAGTCCTGTAGATACTTCCGGTGGAAGGCATCCATCAGCCACTATGGAGGACCATGGAGACTAGATTGCTCTCTGTGTCACGAGAGCTGCGGGTACAGTTGAAGCCTCTGGGAAGAAACACGGTGATTTCTAGTCCAGTTCTCCAGGTGACCTTGGGCATGACATGATGCAGGTCGCTTGCCACTAGGATTCACTTATCCAATTAATATTTGTTTGGATTGTACTATGCACAGTACCAGACAGTGTTACAGGTGTCAAGGATACAGCATGAACTAAACCAAGTTCTTGCCCCCTGAAATTGGCTTTGGGTCAAGTGTTCTCAAAGTCATCTGGGCTCAGAATGTTTGGGTACGTTTTGAGGTTGGAGAGGAGAAGGAAGACAGGGTATTTTGTAGGGATACAGAAGCAGTTCAAGGCCTGTGCTTTCCTGAAAACAGTTTGCCATCAGGCTGGGGAAGACAGGATGCCTAGGGTAATGTAACTAAGAAATAACTTCCCTCTGGGACTGTCAGGAGCCTGCGTGATCGTCCCTGGCCTCACCAGTCAGACCTTTTGCAGACTGCCTTAGTTTCAGTCCCCCAGTAGCAGTAGCCTCTGAGATTAAATTTGAAGGCAAGAACTTAAGGGTGAATCTAGAAAGTAACGAAGGAAGGGGAATAGTGGAGAAGTCTGAGGATGAAGGAAAGGAAATCAAGCAGTGACTGTGTCTCCTTGGACAAATTCTCGTTGTACGCGACTGGAGGAGGCTGTGCAAAGTGGCATGAGACACAGAGCTCAGGGTCCCACCAGGTGGGTAAGGAATCAGAGATGTTTATCTGCCTGTTCCCATTGGGCCTTTACTGATGGATGCTCCTAGGGATACTAACTCTTAACACTTCTGGCCTGCTCAAGGCTTGTTCCAGGACAAAGCCCTCAGGCAGACAGTCTTGGGTAGGGTGTGCGGAGGGGGTACCAGAGGTATGCACTAGAAAGGTAAGGGGGACATGGAAGGGCTGCTAGAAGGCCTCGGGGTCTTTGCACTTATTAATTCCTTTCTCAGAGCAGCCACGTCCCTCTCTATTTAAAGGTTTAACACCTCATCTCTTAGTTCTTAGCCCAGCATCAATTTCTCACACACATTTTCTCTAAATTACCACTTGTCTTCCAGAAATTTCCATCATATTATCTCATTTATTTCTTTCACAGCACTCTTCACAACCAGAAATAAGTTTAGATGTTTGTCGCAGGCTCTGCTTTACCTTCATGGCCTACAAAGAGCTGAGTCCTAGTCGTGCTTTGATAACTGTTTTTCAGATGATTCCTGAGTACACCTACTCTTGTAGCACTGCACACACGGATGGCCCGCCATCTGCACCCCTGCCAGATACCAGCATGCCTTCTACCACCACCTGATACTTACTGCCAGACGAGTTCAGGTTACAGGAACATGAAAACACTGCTCAGTTTTGGTTCTCATTGGCTAGAGATGTTTGGTCATTAAAAACCTTATGGTATTTTTACCCCAGCAGCAAAAGGCAGGCCATGCCCAATATTGATGGAAACCCTTGCCCTGGTGAGTTCCCTGAATGATTAGATATTTTTACATCTGGTTTAAACCACAGATCTTTTTTGATGTCTCCTTGTAGGTACTAAATGGATGTGAGTGCTCTTCAATATAAATTTCATGTCATCTTTCTTGTGCAGAGAGGTTTATTCTATCCCTTCAAAAAATCTGTAGGGCATCCTGCTTCTATTTTTTAAAAACTATATTTAGTTTGCTTTGAAGATGAATAAAACTGAGATGCTATTATGTTCCTTTCCTACTCTGCAGCATCCAGAAATTCTTTTGCTATTAATACTCTGCAGAAACAGATTTCTTTGATTTTTTTTAGTTTAAAAGATCAAAAGCTGCCAGAAATTGTCTCAAAAGAAAAATAAATCTCCAAGAAGTTGTACTTGAGATTCTGAAGGGCTCATGTCAATGTCCACTATGTTAGTACTGAGAAATGTGAGTCATGTAATGAGGAATATGCTCAAATTGTCACCTTAACCCCTTTCTGTAGCCACTTCCCTCTTCTAGCAAGCCCCAACTGGTATCTGCTGTATAGTTTGTTCAGTGAAATTTTAGAATACAGAGCTTGAAATACAATTTCTTGGGAATTTGAGCAGGCAGAGTCATTTCCCAAAGAAAGTAGTCAAAATAAATGACTATTTCTGGCAAAACCTATTTCTTTTTTGGAGAAAAAAACCTCTGATTGTACAAAGTTTTAAAGCACTCGATTTTCTTTTGAAGTCTGAATTTGAACACATAGACATCGCACATACATTTCAACCCCTCCCGGTTCTAACAGTAAAGCCCTTGCCTGCACCAGTGGCTGGGTTGCCCATAGCCTGGGAAGGCTTTGTGGTTAGTTCTCAACACTTCTGTGGGCTTTGGACTTTGAAAAAGATCCAGAGTTCTTGCAGTAGTGATAGATGCAACATATGCTGGAAGCAGAGAAGCTTAGACTTCTATTGGTAGAGGCTGGACACCTGCTGGGAAACAGCTCTCTAAGAAGGAGGAGGAGGAGGTCTAGTATCTCCCAACACATGCCCTGGGACAGACCACTGCAGGCGGGGTTGCAGAAAATGCACCCACAGATTCCACATGATCACAACCCTTGCAGCTCCATCCGAAGGTGGGTCCCTTCTGGACCTCTAACTCAGCTTTGTCCTTAGATTGCATGCAAAAATTAAATGACAAAAATTAGAAAATATGTAATAGAACAGGCTACTGGTGGAATGTTAGTAAATAAAAGCAAAGAAAAGAAGAAGAATTTGTACCATCTGCAATCTCACCTACCTGGAGAAAACTACTGGTGATGCTGTGAAGCCTTTTTGTGCTTTGAGTAAGAGTAACATGGCACATACTAGTAGATATACAGAGGATCCTCCAAATTCGTGGGGGTTATGTTCTTAGAGCACCCACAAACTGTGAAAAATCATGAATTTCAGATAGTCAAAAATGCCTATTTTTGTGGTTTATACTCTAATTATATTGTGTATTGCAGTTATATAATTTAATTTAATAAAATACTGTATATGATACTGTAATAATTTAAATTGATAAAAATACTTTACAGTAGTTCAATCGTCTCCTGGAGTGTCTTAAACTTCTTCTGGAGTTTAGGTTCATTGCTAGAAGCCTTAGGAGGTGCAGGATATTTTGACTGCATCTTAGGGATATCAGGGTATTAAAAGAACAAAACCAAGAGCACTGGAGATATCTGCACGCCACAGGGCAAGCTGTTATGATGGGGAACGCTGGTGCGTCTGCTGAAGACGAGTTACAGGGCAGCAGCCAATCAGCAGCAAGGAGTGCTGAATAAAGCTCTCGGACTTCCGCCAAAAAACCTCCGGCCAAAAAAACAATTGCAGAGGATACAGTTTCTGAGGTTTTGCGAAACTTCAGGGATTTCTGAGAACAATTATTAGTTAGGTTTTAAGGAAAAATCTGAGAACCACTGAGGCTATGAACCCTCAAATGTGACTTCCTAAAGGTGTACTGCATACACAGGGCATCTATCACACACATGCACACTTATACTATAAATATGTGTATATAGAGATATTCCTGATTTATGATGGTTCAACTTACAAGTTTTCTCAATGTTTTGACTTCACAGTGGTTCAAAAGCAATATATCCTCAGTGTGAAAATTGTACTTCCAATTCTGAATTTTTGTCATTTTCCAGGATAGTGATGTGAGGGAAGGTCTTTACTCATGACAACCACTGTGCAATCATGTGTCAACAACCGCAGCTCGACAGTGTACCGCACTGCTAAGCTATGATGTTCAGTAGCTTAGCTGTACATTTTGATATACGATTGGTTTATCAAGATGCAGTCCCACTGTAAGTTAAGGTACATCTATCTGTATACACATTTTGATAACCAAATAAACATATGCTAAAAGCCTGTATTTTCTCTTGATGTACTGTGAAGATATTTCATATTCATAAAATGTTTATCCAGTTTTAAGCTCTTGAAGGAAATCATTTTTGACTTAACAAAATAGCACAGAGAGCTCCTGGGTACCCTGCACCATACTTCCTCTAATATTTTGCATCAATGTGAAGCAATGATCCAACAAGAACATTAACATTTGCTAAACTGCAGACTTAATGTGGACTTCCATCTTTCCTACTAGATCCCACTTCACCTATCTATGTAATTTCAGTGCTCCAATCTTTCCTTGATTTTTCTGACTTTGACCCTTTTGAAGAGTCCTGGTCAGTTGTTTTGCAGTGTCCCTCCTTCCGGGTTGTCTGACATTCTCTTCTGATTGGATCAAAGCTATGCGTTTTTGGGAAGGATACCATGCCACCGTTCTCAGTGTATCATCAATGACCTTGTCATGTTGACATGTCTTATTACAGGGATGTTAACTCTGGTCTCTTGGTCAAAGTGGTATCTGCTGGACTTTTCCAGTGTAGAGGTAATACATTTCTCTTTCCAATTAATAAATATCTTGGAAGAGATACTTTGAGAGTACCTTTAGTTTCTGCTTGAACATTAGTGTGTCACTCAGCTTTCCATTGCTATGACAAAATATCTGGGAAAATTAACTTAAAAAGAAGGATGATTTATTTTGGCTCATGATATCAGAGATTTGGTGCTTTGGGCCTGTAATGGCACAGAACACTGTGGTAGCAGGAGCATGTGGTGGAGGAGACCTATTCAAAAAGGGAGCTAGCAAGAGGTTGGGGTCCTAATAACCTCCTGAAGGGTAAACCCACAATGTCTCAATTTCCTTCTACTAGGCATGACCTCCTAAAACTCCCAACAACTCCCAATAGTACCACAGGCTAAAGATCAATCCTCTAGCATATGGGCCTCTTGTTTTGTTTTGTTTTGTTTTGTTTTGAGATTAGGGTCTCGCTATGTAGGTCATGCTGCCCTGGACTCACTGTGTAGCCCAGGCTGGCCTTGAATTTGCAGTGATCCTCCTGGCTCAGCCTCCTGAGTGCTGAGATTACAGGCATGCACCATCATGCCTGGCCAGCATATGGGCCTTTTGGGGACACTTAAGATCCAAGCTATAACAATTAGCTTGCCAATTTTAGCATTGGCTGAGGGGAAGTATTACACAAGAGACTTTAAATATCCCCCTTCCAAAGTCTCATGTTTGGAAGGTGACTGGATAAGGAGGCATTATATTTATCAGTGGATTCATCCATAGGTAAATTTAGTAACTGAATGTGCTGTTAGGGGGTGGGGTCTAGTTGGAGGTGGGCCACTGAGGGGGCATGACCTGGAAGGGTGTATGCTTGTTCCTTGTTCTTTCTTTCTCTCTCTGCCCATGAGGTGAATAGCTTTTATCTGTCATGCCTTTCCACCACACCTTTTCTGATCAGAGCCAGTTGACTGTGTACTGAAACCATGAGTCTCCTTTAAGTTGTGGGTGTTGAGTATTTTGTACCAGGGACACAGCAAAGTGACTAATACAGAAATGTATAGCTATGAGTACTCACATTGGTGAAACAGAGCAAGTCCAAGTAAATAACCTCATATACACCTCAAGATCCAAAAACACAAGAACAATCTAAATCCAAAGCTAGTACAAATAAGGAAATTATAACAGAGTGGAAAGTAATGAAAATGAGGCTAAAAAAATTACAAAGACAACAACTGAGAGCTCATTTTATTAAAAAGCCTTGCACATCAAAAAGAAATCACCAACAGAATGAAAAGAAAACCCACAGATTGGGGAAAAAATTTAGACAACTGTCCCTCAGACAAAGGATTTCTACATAGAACATACAAAGAACTTAAAAAAAGCAGGCCCTCAAATTCAAAGACCCAATCCAAAAATGGGCATTTGAGATGAACACACACTTCTTAGATGAAGAAATACAAATGGCATATAAGTATATGAAAAAATGTTCAACATCATTGATCATTTGAGAAATGCAAATTAAAACAACATTGAGATTCTGTCTCATCCCAGAAGCAATAGTTATCATCAAGAAATCAACCAATAGCCAGTGCTGGTGGGGTTGTGAGGAAAAAGGAACCCTTCTCCACTGTTGGTAGGAGTGTAGACTGGTGCAGCCACTGAGGAAATCAGTGTGGAGATTCCTCAAAAAACTAGAATTTGAAGTCCCATTTGACCCAAGTATTCCCTTCTGGGTATTTTCCCAGAAGAACTAAAAACACCATAACACAGCAACATACCTGCACCTATGTTTAAAGCAGCACAATTTATAATAGGTAAATGTTGGAAACAACTCAAATGCCTATTGACTGAGGAATGGATAAAAAAGATGTAGTATTTTTATACAATGGAGTACTACTCAGCTAAAAAGAAGGATAAACTTGAGGCTTTTATAGGTAAATAGATACAACTTGTGACCATACTCATAAGTGAAATAAATCAGCCTCACATGTGTAAACATTGTACTGTTTCCCTGGTGTAAGAAGCTGAAGGAGCAAATAGGATCCAAAATGTACAATTGCTATAGTGGAAGGGGAAGAAACTGGTCAAAAAGAAAAGACAACTGGAATGAGAGAAAGGAGAAAAGAAAGAAGGGGGGAAAAAGCTAAGATAATTATACTACTAATTTCTTTTAGTTCATTAAAAATGGGTTTTTTGCTTATTTTTTTTTGATTAATTTTTCATGCCCATCTTGAAATCTGAGCAACTACTTTGAAGATAATGATATGCAATAGCAATCTATTTACAATTATTAATCTCCTATTACCTTGTTTTGAAATTCTGCACCATCATTTTTATTGTTTTTTCTCTTTAAAATAAAAAAATATTACAGAGTCAATGAATGGAAGAGTTGGTTCTTTGAAAGAATAAACAAAACAGACAAGCCTTTAGCCAATCTTACCAAAAGAATGAAAGACAAAATCCACATCAATGCAACTAGAAATGAAAAAGGCTAAATCACGAAAATCAAAAAGATTAGTAACTACTTTGAAAACCTGTATGCTAATAAATTGGAGAATCTAGAAGAAATGATAGGTTTCTAGACACATATAAATTATCAAAATTGAACCTAGAAGTAATAAATACCCTAAACAGTCCATCAAAAAGCAATAAAACTGAAGCATTAATAAAAAAAGCCCCATACCAAATAAAATAAATCCAAGGCATGATATAGATTCACCACTAAATTCTACAAGAACTTCAGTGAAAATCTAATGCCAACATTTCTCAAACATATTAATGATTTTGAAAGGGAAAGAGTACTATCAGCTCTATAATGAAAAGTACAGTACTCCAGAAAATCTAGTATAGCATCAGAAAATCAAAAGCTGTCCCCTGTTCCTGGATAGGCAGAACCAATATTATCAAAAAGGCCATATTACTAAAACTGATGTATAGGTTTAATGCAGTCTTAATCAAAATATCAGTAGTGTTCCTCATGGAACTAGAAAAAAATTCTTAAGTTTGTATGGAGCCAGAAGAAACCCCAAATATCAAAGTAATCCTGGGCAAAAGACATCAGAATCCTGGATTTCAAGTTCTATTTTAAAGCTACAGTGATAAAAACAGCACGGCACTGGCACAAAACAGGCATGCAGGTCAATAGAATAGAAGTGAGGATTCCAAAACAACCCTGAGCACATTCGTATCTTTGATAAAGGGGTCAAAAACATGCACTGGAAGAAAGATAGCTTCTTTAACAAATGGTGGTGGGAAAACTGGTTATACACATGCAGAAGATTATATCTAGACTGTGTCTCTCACCATGCACTAAACTAATCAAGCTAGGTAAAAGACATGAATATTACTACAGAAACAATCCGTTGTAAGATAAAATAGGTAAAACTCTTGAAGACATAGGCATAGATAAGGACTTTCTGCACAGAACCCAAATCACATATGGAATGACATTGATAATCAAATGGTATTATATCAAATTTAAAAGCTTCTGCACAGTAATAGAAACTCTTCAGAAAGGGTAGGAAAAAGGGAAGTAATAAGTGGTAAGATGTGTTATGTGCATGTATCAGCTCCCCACAATAAATGTAATTGTTATATGCAGCAAAGATGTACTAAACAGCGAGGAATAGCAGTTAGTATGCTGAGGAGTGTATTAACAGCAGGGTTTTGGGTTTTCATTTATTATTTTTGTATTGTCTGACTTTGTGTTACTAATTTTTTGAGATTAAATAAATCATGAATGTTGAACTTTTAAAAATGTCATTTCTGCCTCTATTACAACAATGGAAGGATGTATCTTCTTAAATTTGTCAATATGGCCTTTCACATCATTTGGATTTTGAATTTTAAATTAGCTTGGCATTTGTGGAGTAAGTTTCTAGCTGCGATGTATTATGCTTTTTATATATTGCTTGATTCTGTTTTCTAATATTTTGTTGAGGATTTTTGTGTCCATGTTCATGAGGGATACTGATCTGCGGTTTTCTTTGCTTCTTTGTTTGGTTTCTTGGCATTTGGTTATGCTATCCTCACTAAATAAGTTGGAGTGTGTTTTCTTATTTTTTTTCTCTGGAAAAGATCATATGGAATGTGAATTACACAGTATTCCCTAAACATTCGAGAGAGTTCATCAGTGAAGCCATCTGGTCCTGAGGTTTTCTTTGCTGGAAGATATTTAACAGTGAATTCAACTTCTTTAGTAGAGACCAGCTAGTACTAGTGTTGGGAATACATATACTAAATAGATACAGAACTATACAGATTATTTTTTTATGGATAAAGTTTTAGTAGTTTATGTGTTTCCAAAAAAGAGTCCATTTCATCAGAGTTGTCCAATTTATACATATAGAGTTGTTCATATATTTCATTTTTATCCTTTTAAATCCTTTTAATCTGTGGAGTCTGTGGTAATGTTTCTTGTTTCATTCCTGATGTTGATCAACTTGTGTCTCTTTTCTTTTTGGGTTTGATCAGCTAAAAGGGTTATCAATTTTATTGATCTCTTCAAAGCACTACCTTTAGTTTATTATCTTTCTGTTTTCAACTTTTGTAGTTTTGGCAGTCAACTTCATCATTATCTTCTTTTTGATTGCTTCGAGTTTACATTGTTCTACTTTTTAAAAACTTATTTGAGACTTTCTGTCTTTCAAATGTAAGAAATTAATGTTATAATGTTACCCTAAGTACTGTTTTAACTGTATCCCTGAAAGATTTTAATTCCATGTTTTCATTTTTTAAGAGTTCAAAATAATTTTTAATTGATGTTTCTTTCCTCTTTGGATTATTTACATGTGTTCTTTTTAGTTTCCAATTATTTGAGTATTTTCAGAATATGATAGTGATTTTAAACTTACTTCTACTGTGATTTGAGAACATTATATTATTTGTATTCTTTTAATATTGTTAAGGTTAATGGACCAAAATATGGTCTATCATGATGAATGTGCATTTAAGGTTACATGTGCCCTTAAAACACGGTGTTCTGCTATTATTGTGGGCCACAAGTTTCATAACTTTTAATTTGATAGTTTTTCAGTCTTTCCATGTCTTTATAATTTTGTGCCTATTTTCTATGAGTAATTGAAAAGAGCATGGATGTACCTTGTTAAACTCGTGGATTTATTTATTTCTCTTTTCAGTTATATGAGTTTTAAAGCTACTTTCAGGTACCCACATGCTTAGTGTTCGTTGTTATATTTTCTTATATGATTGACTTCTTTATCATTATGCAGTATCCTCTATGATACTATTCTTTATTCTGAAGTATACTTTCTATGATGCTAATACAGTCACTGGCTTATTTTGGTAGGTGTATCATGGCAGATTTTTTTCCATCTTTGTTCTTTTAACCAATTTATGTCCTTATAATTAAAGGAGTTTCTTGTAAACAGTATATAATTGGGTTTGGCTTTTGTAATGAAAATTTTCCGACAATCTCTCTTTTAACTTGTATATTTAGACGATTTTTTTTAAATTTTTAAATTTTATTTTAAAAGGGAGTAAAATTAAACACAACAAAACAGAACAGAATGGGACATAAGAAAGCATTAATTTCAAAGCTAGACAACCAGAGATCTTCACTATCTGTCATATTGTCTCTTGTTTTCTTCCAAATGGTTGTCCTTATCTTTGCATATGGAGAGCTCATACTAAATAACATAGCCAATCTTTTCACAAGATGTGTAGTTCACTGACTCCCACTTCTAGGCAGGGGGGAGGGGGAGGAGGGACACGAGATGGGGGACAGGACGACATGAGATGTCTGATTCTCAGCCCACATGCAGGCAGGATCACAGTCGCCCCCCAGAGAGAGGAGGAGTGCCTTGTTCTCCAACTGCATGGTTCAGGTCCCGATGCGCCAGGGTCTCTCTCCTTTGGGCCGCCGAAAGTCTGCCACACTCTCAGCTGCCCCCCAGAGAGGGGAAGAGCTCCTTGTTCTCCCGGCAACCCAAGTCAACTGAATGGTGCAGGTCCCGATGCGACAGGGTCTCTCCCCTGCAGGCCCCCTAAAGTCCGCCATACTCACCTGCTATTTCTTTTTTTTTTTAAATTTTATTTAAAGAGAAAAAAAACAATACAGAAAAAAGGGTAGAAACAATACAAAACCTCAAAAAAAAACCCATAAATCACTAGTTGACAAACCACATACTCCCCGAAATAGCTGTTCATGTTACAAAATTAAGGCAAACAAAGTGAACACATAGTGAAGCTGCAAACAGAAAAAAAAAAAAGGATGGAATAAAGCCAATTGAGACAGTATAGTGAAATTGGCACAGAACATCATAGCAGGTCACCAGGACAACAGTAACAGGCAACATTGTATATCTCGTTGTCTTCACAATAGTTGTTCTTCTACTAGGTAGAGCAAAATCAAAGAAATACACAACATTATAGAACACATCAACACAGTATTGAATAGAGCAACATCATTAATCAGGACAAAGCAAAACGGCGATAAAAATATCTGCCTTCAGGGATAGTAGAAGGAAACTCCCCCGACTTGCTGTACCAAATATGGTCACCTGCAAAGAGATACCCAGATCCTGGATACCAATTGTTAATGGGGGGGGGGGGATGTGGTATGTTTGGTTCTAAGCCCGCGCCCTGGTAGGCAACAGGGTGCTTACTGGTTAGCTGGGCGCCCTAAGTTCCAGCATGGCTCGGATCTCAGGAGATGCTCTTGCTTCTGGTTTCCCCGCCCTGGGGTGGCCGCGGCTTCACCTGCTATTTCTTTCTGATGAATTGACCATTCCATTTCCAAAGTTCTGAAATGGCCACCAGACCACACAAAGAATTCTCTTTAGGCTTCTTTTTGAAACCAGCAGCTACAGCGATCTGCTGGCCTTGCTTCAGGGCCACTATTTAGATGATTTATGCTTACTGTGATTATTGATAACTTGGAATTGAAATCTATCATCTTAGCTATTTTTTTCCATCTGTTCTTCTCCCTCTTTTTTTCTATTATGGATTCTATTAAATTACTTGAGCACATTGTAAATGAATTTTTCCTTATATCTCTTTGAATTAATAGTTTCCCTAGGGTCTACAATATGCATCTTTAGTCAAGAGTCTATCTTCTGTTATATAGTATTTCATACATAGAATAAGGATTTATAATATTTTCAATTTTTCTTTCTAACTTATGCACTACATTTGTGATGTATTTTATTTTTACATGTTATAAATACATAATATATTGGAATTATTTTCATTTTTGATATTGTCTTTTTAGGACAGTAAATAATAAGAAAAATGTTTTATTTTGTCATCTTTTTCTATTTCCAGTGTTTTAAATTTACCTTTTTTAGCTTGATCAAGTTTTGTGAAATTACATTTCTTCTGCTGAAGAACTTCTTTGATATTTCTTTGGATATGGATCTGCTGAAAATGAATTCTCTTAGTTTCTGACAATATCTTTTTTTCTTTTTTTCTTTAATAAAGTATGTGCTGGGTAGAGAATTCTGGACTAGCAGATTTTTGCGTTCATAAGTTGACACTTTGTCCTCTGGCTGGATGAGTGGTCTACTATAATTGTGATGTTTGTACTCCTCCTCCTCATGATTCCTAAGTAGTTGGTTTTGTTTTAATTTCATCTTGCATTTATCTTGCTCTGTGTTTTGGGGTCCTTCATTAATTTTTGACAGTTCTCAGAATTTTTTTCTTTGTGTATTTTTTTTCTGCTGTATGCACTTTCTTCTTTAGGTTTCTGGCTTGTCCTCCCAAGATAAATGAGTTCTTATGTTTTCTCTCCCCTTACAGGTTTCTTTTTCCAGATTTCTAGTTAGTTTACTGTCCTATGAACTCAGCTCTCTGCTAGTTCAATAAACATAATAATCTTAAACCTTGTCCGACCTTTTCCTTTTTTTAAGGATGGAAATGATGCTTTTTCCAGTTTTTTCCATCCCTGTGGGAAACCAAGAATCTACAAAATAACTTTTAAATGTCATATTTTATTGTATGGATGTGTAGTACCTTGTTAAACTATTTCCTATTACTTGGTATGTAGGTCACTTAATTTTTGTTTATTAATAATGAAGTGACCAACATTCTTGCCTAAACATGATACACCATTATAATCTGATTGTTAGGCTTTTGAAGGACTTCATTAAATATTGTCAAACTGACTTTGAGAAAACCACTGAAATCTATGTACCAGCAGAGATGAATGTTCATGGCTTAGAGGTTTGGGGCTTTGGGGAAGCTTTCCACATGGACGTGAGTAACTGCACCTCACCCAGACCTGCCGTTTGCTTGGGCATGAGTGTCCTTACCCAGCAAGAGCCTGGCTTCCGTCTCTGACCAGCTGAGGCACTGTGAGGAAAGCAGGCCTGGGGGAAGCTGGAATATATATTGCTAAACCTGTGCCCAAGATGTGACTTGTTCTCCTTCAATAGTTGATTAAGATATCAGAGGAACGTTTTGATTTCTTGTCTCAGGAGTTCTTAACCAGTTCCAAAGCACAGATCAGCCACATTTATGCAATACGATAACACAATTTGGACATGATGGACATGAATTTCTGATCAAGGCAGCTTCTAATTACCATGCTGGAAAACAAATAACTGAGGCACCCTTTGGATTTTTTTTTGGGTAGTGGAAGAAGTGTTGTGGCTTGGATTCTTAATTCCAAATTAAAATATTCAATGCTTTACAAAGCAGTTGCTATTTAAACTGCCAATAATATTTAACATGAATTTACTCACCATTTCCTATCCTCATACTGTATAATTTATAACACTAAGCCCTTTCAATACTCCAAAATGCCAGATAAACTTTTCTCATTTGCTCTTAATTTGGTCACGCAGGATAATACCAACATCTGAAGGCTCTTTAAACTGCTTTTTAAAATGCATTCCTGTGAGCACCACCCGTAGACCCTCTGCTCCTTGTCATCATCCATAATTATTTCCAATCCAAAGCGGCCCTTAATGCACGCATTAATCTGGCATTCTCCTCAGTGCAAAGCACAATCAGCTCTATTAATTTTTAAAAACCTCCCTATTTTTAAAGGGGACTGCAGATGCTTGGCTATTACTGAAAAGCTATTAGAAGTTAACACCTTTCTCTCCCCAGAGACGGGCATCGTCCTTGGCCTCCAAATGCCACCCTGTTTTACATTATCAGCTGCTAAGACGAAGTATTGGAGACATTTTTTTCTTTTTTCTTTGGAGCTGGCAATGCTATTATTAGCTAATGGCAGAATTCTGCTAGGCCTCTGGACCAAGAAAGATCAATACAGGTTTTGAGATTTCTTGGTTTTCTTGGAGTGTGTGGTTCCTGGTCAGGGGTAGGTAAGGTGGGAGGTAAATCAGGACTGGCATCCTGGGGGATGGGAAGGAGGGAGAGAGGGAAGGAGAGAGAGAGAGAGGGAGAGAGAGAAAGAGAAATTATTCCTGTTTCTGCTCTCACTGGTTCCTTTCACTTGGATGATTTGAATGAGCCTTAAAATATATGCTAATAGCTGAAGATAATAACAAAAACACGAGTTTCCTGTTTTCTTAGAAACTGCAACAGGAACACAAGCAAACTGATTGTCTCTTGGCTTCCAGGGTGTGACAGTGCACAAGGGCTGGGCTGGGAGGGGAAGAGCATGCTAATACACATTTGCCACGACTCATTTCAGCATTGAGTCTTACGGCCTGGGACTCTGCTTCCCTGTCCCTTGTTGGGAAGTGATAGGCACGAAGGATGCCAGGCTGTCAGAAATGGTTATTCCTTAGCACTGGTCAGCGCTTGGTATCCCCAGCGAGGGGGAAGCTGGCGAGAGGCACCAGCCTGGTCTGCAGAGTCCTCACCAGAGCTTTCTGGGCTCTGGTTGACCTCCAGCAGGTCCATTTGGCTGCAAGGCAAACTGATTTTGCTTACATTGCATATTTGGTCTCATGGTTTCTCTCTCTGTCCTCCTCCACACTTGCATTTGGGAATATGGTAGGTGCTCTGATCAAGAGATTTGTCTGAGGCTTGTGCATCAGTCACACTCACCTCCCCTACAGAGAGTTTCCGTAGGTAATATCTCAGTAAAACACTCTTATCAACCACACATACCCTGTTAGCCTTAGTGTACAGATGAGAAATTGAGGCTCTGACAGTTTCAGTCATGTCTGGAGGTTCCATTCTGCTGGGAATAGGACTCAACACAGCTCTTACTGCCACCATGGTCTACGCTTGCTCAATTCCAACAGCTTGCTTCTGAGGTTTGGATGGGTAATTGGGGTCCCCAACAAAAAATGAACAGAAAATATCTCACTGGAGTTCAAGTTACTATTGACTACAGTGCAATCATCTCTGCCATGGATGAATTCCTTGCAGAATCCTCTGGGAGGCATTTTTCTAGAGTGAAGTATATAAAAAAATTCTAGGAAAGGGTTAAGACATAGAACAGTAGTCCAAGAATATAAATAACTTATGCCAGAATTGTTCTAATAGAACACTTCAAAACAATACTTTTTAAAATAACGCTATAAAGACAATCTCACTGGCAGTTCTATTTTTTCCTGGATGCCTCAAATAAGTGCAGTGTATTTTACCTCCACAGGACGTTGCTTGTAATTTAATACTTTCACTCAACTAGTTTCAAAGATTATGGATTTCTCATGCCAAAAATAACAGTAAATTTTCAACAGTTTCTACCTACATACCGTATGTATTTATATTATGTCCACTTGAGGCTAAGAGAGGTCAAGCATCTTTTCTGAAGTTAACGACTGTAAGCTGAAAAAAAATCAAGCATTTTTGCTCATTTCTGCTGTATTACTGAAAACTGTTTTTAAAGAAAACAATATGATAGTAACTATGAGGAATAAATATGCAGATATCCGTGGCCCTGTAGCTCGTGAGGGAATTGAATCTACAGGCAGTTTGCCTCCTGGATTTCCCACTCCTGGTGATACATGGGGTATTTATAATGCACTATTTATAATGGTAACAAGATAAAATGAAACGACAATGGAACTGTCTAATGAATAACTGCGTGGTGATGTGGGATGACCAATGACATATTAAATGTCCAAAGTAAACTCTAGTGTAATATTTATCATAAAATCCTGTTGCAGTGCAAATAGGATCAAATCAGGCCACAGTCTTGTCTGTGTGTCTGCAGGCCTTGCTTGCAGCCGGCAGGGATGGGGAAGTCACGCTCCTGGCTGCTAATGTGAGTTGTCAATTGCAGGGGAAAATCACTAACTTTTCCTTCTATATCATTGGAGTAGCAAGCATGTGTTGCCTTGTAATAACTAAAAAGGGGAAGAAAATAGGAGGAATAAAGTCACCAGGTAAAGTAAAAGCGGAGGATTTGGGTTTCTGCATTATATTCAGAGGATGTTAAAAATTAGCTGTGCTCCTGTTATGGGAAAGGTTATTCCCGAGACTAGTTATTTTGAATATATAACAGGATTTTTCCATTTTTAAATTGCTGGCTCCTAGAGTTGTGTTCTTACACTTGACTTTAGAAAGGCATTTACATGTTAACACAGCTCAGCATTAATATAATCACTGCAATAGAGAATATTCCTCAGTTATCGTAAAATGCTTGTCTCTCAAATAACTTAATTTTTTCTTATGATTTAAACAGCAGATAAGGATGGCGGCAAAGATAACAGATAGGGAAGCAGAGGTTTGAATAAGAAAGTTGTGCTCACTCAGAATGTGTTATCTTTCTAATAAAGTGTAATGCTGATTTGATGCCTGATAATGTACTTGATTGAATAATATTCTTGAAAGCCGGCTGACTCGGTTGATTTTCTAACTGATTTTGCTCAAATTTGCCCATGTCTCACCTGTTCCTCAATAAAGATCCTTGTTTTAAATCACTGAAAAACTGAAATGAGTTCCACTCTTAAGAGTCTAAAAGTTGTACCAAGACCACCTTCACTTTTGAGAAGATGGTCCATTGGTGATAGGGTCCCTGGTATGACATGTGAGACAAGAAGTTTGCTCAGTGACAATGTGCACCTTCAGTTTTACACTCAGTGTTCTAGCGCCTTTTATCTGGTGTTCATCATAAGGTTAACTTCCCTCCGCGGCTCTCCCTACAGTGACTGTCACCACAGAATACTCTTTAAATGGACGGAGCTGGGGCTCTCATCTACTAATCCTGTCTGTGTCACTTTTGGATCTATTCTTTTTGATTGGTTTTTCCTATCAGAGTTAAATCGGCCTATTTTTGTGCATGACCAATAATTTTTGATTGGATGCTAGACATTGTTTTATGTTATTGAAAAATATTTATCTTACTGAGTATTTGATATTTTTGTATTCCTTTAAATATTCTTGAGCTTACTCTCAGACACAAACTATTGTTTTTTTTTTTTGATAGCGGGGATCGAACTCATGACCTCGCGCTTGCCAGGCGCATAAGCCACTGAGCTAAATCCTAGGCCCGACACAAACTATTTTGAAATGAGTTGTTCCTTTGCAGTTTATTTTGAGGTGGGACCACAGAAGTCTTTAGTCCAGGACTAAATTCTTTACGTCTGATTTCTTTTCTTTACATCTCTACCTAATGTGTGACATGTTATGAGGTTGTTCCACTCTAGCTGATGGATTTATAAGTCATCCTTAGCCTCGTATAAACTCTGAATCCTTTCTGCTGTTTGTAT
This sequence comes from Dolichotis patagonum, assembly GCA_004027295.1. Taxonomy (NCBI): domain Eukaryota; kingdom Metazoa; phylum Chordata; class Mammalia; order Rodentia; family Caviidae; genus Dolichotis; species Dolichotis patagonum. The sequence continues at coordinate 20,466 of PVJX010003555.1, read as the reverse complement.
CTTTGTTTTCCCTAGAAATTTTCTCATGTGCTCACATTATCAGAATGCAGTTGAAGGCTCAAGGGGGGAAGATTCGTGAAGCTTTTCTGTATGGCCCTTTATCTTACCATATGTTGTCCTGATGCTATCCTGCAAACGCCGGCCTTTTTGGGTCTCTTCAAGATCCTAACATGTCTCTTCAACTCAGGGAGACCACTAGGTTCTTCTTGGGTCTCCCCACCCTGTGATGCGGTTCACAAATGGCCTCTAGGCAGGAAGCTGGCAGAAGACTCACTTCCTTTGTGTCTTCTCTGACATCATGCTATGTGTTACTCTCTGAAAACTGGCTTTTCACGCCTTGTCCATGTTGGTTGTGCAAAATGAAAGGACAAATTCCGTCCCTGCCATCACATCATGAATGGGAGTGAAAGTCTTGCAGCAGAGGTTCTCAACTTCAAAGCCTCCGCTGGCTCCTTGGTGTTGGTGGGTCTCCTCATCATGGCCTTGTAATCTGCAGTGAAGTAACGTCCTTTAGGAAGATCCTAAAATCAAGGCCTGGGAATTTTGAACAGTTTTGATTTTAGGAGGAAACTAGACATCCAGGGAGGCTTTCCTGATGACAAGAAATGAGATAGTGCCTGCCTTGTGGCACCCACAGGAGTTTCTTTAATAACAATTGCAACCTTTCTGCTCAAAACCCTGGAATGGCTGCCCCTTGCTTGCACAATGAAAGTTGTCATCTTGCTCCCTGTGTGTGTCTTCAAAGTCATCTCCTTCCCCACGTCCCTTTCTCCTGCCTCCATTTGTGCTATTTTTCTTTAGTTCTGTGATCTGCCACTTTGCCTGTCCCTCCTCTCCAGTCTCCCACTGCACCATAGTCATAGGTCCTCTGGAATAACTAAGGAGAGGGTGGTCCTTCAGATCTCTGTCTCTCCATAGCACGCACACCAACGTGGTGTCAGGGTCCTCACTCCGGAGTCCTCCTCCTCACTGAAGGGTCATCACATCTGAAAAGGCCACTTTATTTATTTATTATTTTTAAATATTTTTTTATCGGTACCGGGGATCGAACTCACGACCTCACGCTTGCAAAGCAGGCGTTTATGCCGCTGAGCTAAATCCCCAGCCCTGAAAAGGTCACTTTAGACAAAGTCCACTTAACATGAGAACAAATATTTTACAGGAAATGAGACTTTTAAGATTTGATTCAGGCTTTATTTTGAACATGAAAATAAATTTATTTTTATCTTGAACTTGTCAAATCCTAGATTCCAATCTCTTTTTAATTTTTTCCAGTTTTTATTTTTCCTTAGCATATGTTTGTATTACATAATGACTACATTCTTTGTGAGGGGTTGGTACATGCACATAACACAATTTAATTCTTTTTTACCCCGTTCCCTCTTCCTGTCTAGATTCTCTTACCATTTGAACAAAATCTATCTCCCAGCTTCCTATTGTACACCTTTTATTTTGCTCTTTTTTATATTTTAGATTTTTCATATAAGAAAAATCATGAAATATTTCAGTTTTTGTGTGATTTATTTCATTTGACATTATGATAAAATGATTTATTTCATTTGACATTATGATCTCAAGGTGTATATATTTTCTTATGCATTACTCAAGTTTATCTTTCTTTGTGGCAGAGTAATACTGTGCTCCGTTATGCATAAACACCACATTTGCTTTATATATTCATCTGTTGTGGACATATAGGCCACTTCCAAAATTTAGCTATTATGATTTGTGCTGCTATAAATATGGATTATTTTTTGTACCAGGGATTGAACTCATGACCTCAGGTTTGCCAGGCAAGTGCTTATGCCACTGAGCTAACTCCCCAGACAGAGCTGCTATCAACATGAGTATGCCTGTATCACTGCTTGTGTGGGACTCCTGGGAATTTGAGTTTGATGTGTCATGGAGAGGTTTTGTGTGTGTGTGTGTGTGTGTGTGTGTGATTGTGGTTATTTGGGGTTCTTCACTGCTCATTTATTTGTATGTTAAATTATTATTCCATATATAGAAAATCCTCTGCTGTTATTTCTGTAAACAGATTTTTTTTATGCCATTTCTTCTAATTTTTTACTAATGCCAAGTAATCTTAGGTTCATCTTCTTTGCACCATCTAGCAGCTGTTAGATCCATTTTTCAGGTTCTCTTATTGTTTATGTTATCTTTCACTAATTGGTCACTGACACCTCCCCTGTCTTCTAGTTCTGACACTCTGTCCCCACACTCATCACTTCTGCTGCCCATATTTTGATAGAATTTTTAATGTTCTGAATTTATGTTCCTTACCTTTTTATGGACTCTGATACTTTTCTGTTCCAGGGATTCAGCTTTTGGATAATTTTGTTTAGCTCAGCTAACTTTTTATTAGTGTGTTTCATAGACTCACTGATTATTTTATTAGGTCCATTATCTGTTTAGTTATATTTTATTTACATTCATCAAACAATTTATTGGTCTGTTATTTCAATGCTTCTGTTACCCTTTCAAATAATTCAGATGAGGGACTTCTGATTTTTTCTCCTTCCATGTTCTATGGACCAGCTTTAGAGGAGTTGGGAGTTTCAGGAGGCATTTTGTTGCTTTGTCTTTTTTTCTTTTTCTTCTTTTTTGTTCAAACTATAAATTTTTTTATTTAAAGAAAAAAAGCAAAACAGAAAAAAAGGTAGAAATAATACAGAATTTTAAAAAAATTAATGTTAAGAAATCACTAGTTGATAAATTACATATTGTCATCTTAGAAATAGTTGTTCAAGTCACAAAATTAAAGCATAGAAGGTGGACAATCAAACAATGAGAGTGCAAACTGTTCTGTTCAATGATCCAACAAAAGCTTAGTAATATGGTTATCTATCTTACACACTTAAACATATATATAGTTATATTCTTTAGAGCACTTTCCTTGCCCCCTTTTTTTTACAATAGCTATTACACATTTCAGATCTTATTACTCTTAAGGTTTTTATTAATTTTTACACCAGAGAGACAATGTGATATTTACAAATATGATTCTTATTTACTTCACTTATGAAGATATTCTCTAGTTGCCTCCATTTACCTATAAAGGCCTCAAGATCAACCTTTTAAATAGCTGAGTAATATTCTATCGTATAAAAATGCCACATCTTTTTCATCCACTCTGCAGTTGATGGGCATTTTGGTTGTTTCAAGATTTAGCTATTACAAATTGTGCTGCTATAAATATTGGTGCGCATATATCACTGTGACATGGTCTGTTCAGTTTTTCTGGGAAAATACCCAGAAAAGGAATAGTTGGATTGAATGGAACTTCCAATCCTAGTCTTCTGAGGAATCTCCATACTGATTTCCATAGTGGCTGCACCAGTTTACACTCCCACCAACAGTGGAAAAGTGTTCTCCCCCCCCCCCCCAGCCTGGCCAACATTTGTTATCAGTTGATTTCTTGATGGTAGCTGTTCTTCCTGGAGTGAGATGAAATCACAATGCTATTTTAATCTACTGGAAGACAGGGTAGGTAGAAGTCTTGGAGACATAGGGGTAGGCAGAGAATTCATGAACAAAACACAAACTGCATAGGAAACACTTCGAAGAATCAACAACTGGAGCCTCATATTATTAAAAAGTTTTTGCACTTCAAAAGAAAGCACCAACAGAGTGAAAAGAAAACTCACAGAATGGGAAAAAATTTTAACCAGCAACCCCTCAGACAAAGGACTTATATCCAAAACATATAGAGAATTTAAAAACATCAGGCCCCCAAAATTCAAAGACCCATTCCAAAAACAGACATCTGAGATGAATACACAATTCTCAGATGAAGACATACAAATGGAAAATAAACACATGAAAAAATGTTCACCATCACTGGTCATTCGAGAAATGTTGCTTTGTCTTTTTTGTGTTTCTGGTTAGTTTGGATTTGTGACTGGAATTGTGTAGTCTGTGATGGCCTCTTTAGGGGTGACTAGATTAGCTGAGGCTTCTCTCCATGTCATCTTTCATCTTCCAGCTCAGCCTGGCCCACACTGCAGGACCTGGATTCCAAGGGGAGCAAGAGAGGAATCTTCCAATATGCTATCACTTTTTAAGACTCTGGTTGTGTCATGATTCCTAATGTCCCAGTGATCAAAGTAAATGACAAGGCCAGACCAAATGACAGGAGATGAACATAGAGAGAGATAGGATATATATAGTCTCATGTCTGATTGTCTGAAATGACAATATTGACATGCCTTTCTTATAAATGATATCATGGACTAGCCTCTCATCATTGGGTGCTTATACATCGTAATTTTTGGAGGCAGGTCCTTATTCCATCTTTCTCTTCCTGAGGGCAGGGGAGGTTCACTGGGGGGAACAACATGTCCACCAACCCCTGTGGGATGTGTGGGCTCAAAAGAGAATCAAGAGCAGCGAGCAAGAAAGCAGCAGTGACCAGTGTGAGATCTTCAGGTAAGTGTTTGTGACTGAAGCATAGAGTATGTGCCTTGAGTTCAGGAGAAAAGGAAAAAATGGAGAAGCTGGCTCCACTTCAAGGGAAAATCACTAGCTGGTGAGAATAAATTCAAGAACAGCATCTATCTTGCTAGCCAGTGTCCACAGTTAATGGGCACCTGGAATTTTCTCTCACTAGTGCAGATGAACACATTTCTCTACGCTCTTGCAGAGGATGGAGTGGTGGGCCAGGGTACTGGCAGTGCAGACCCTTGCTGGGTTACTGCAGACAGTTGGAATCCTCACTCCACTCCAGTCAGTATCTCCTTGATCAACTCCCAGGGCCTGGGGATGTAGCAACTCAACTGAGAAATGGCTCTGTACTTTTTGAATGGGCTTGTTTTAATCTGGAAGTTCCATGCATATATAATTGTAATTGATTGTTGTTGTGTTTTTCTTTGGCTGCTAGGAAGCTCAGGGCTGAAAGTTTTCTTGAGAAATCAGAAAAAGTTTTAAAAAAAATCACCTTGGGGCTGAGGATTTAACTCAACGGCATAAGTGCCTGCCTGGCAAGTACAAGGTCATGGGTTTGATCCTTGGTACCACCCAAATCACTTTACTGGTTTTTCTTTTTCTTTTTTTAAATGTTTTTTTTCAAGAGAATAAAACCAAACAAAATAAAACAGAATAAAGCCAATCAAAACAAAATCGTGAAAGTGATATAGAACATCAAAAGAAGATAATAGGAAATTAACAGTTGCTATCATAATGCCTCTTGTTGCCTTATTGACTTTTATAAGTAAAAATTTAAAGATCTAACTAACTAACTAACTAACTATATATATATATATATATATATATATATATATATATATGAAAAAAGAAAGTTCAAAAATCATTCCAAATACTACCATTAGGTGAAAATATTACAAGCACTATTCCCTGTGTGTGTGAGTTCATATATATCCATGAACACATTTCCATATATCCATTTATCTGCTTATCCTTACTTATCTCTTTCTATTTTTATCTATCATCTATCTATCTATCTATCTATCTATCATCTATCTATCTATCTATCTATCTATCATCTATCTATCTATAATCTATCTACAGGTGGTTTACAGAAGCTCTTTCATGAAAAAGATAATACATGAATTGTGCAAGGTCTTTTTAGCATAAACCCTTAAAGCTCATTTTACTTGAATTTAAAAGAAGAAAAGAAGCTAGAGGGTATGGAAGGAGTTGGCGAACTGTAAACACATCCTTTCTCCACAAGACACACTGTTTTCTAACAGGTCTCTGTGGTTAAGCAAAGAGATCATGGAGCAAACATGGCAGCTGTAGTAATTCTGACTTGCTGGCTGCTCATTTCCCCTCAGACGCTCTCAGCCACCACTGCGCCATGAGTGTGAAAGTGCTTACCCTCCATACCCAGCATTCTTGGAAAACTTCTAAGATATGCATATTTCACATGGTGGCTTAGGGTTTGTCATAGTTACATTTTCATTGCTGAGACAAAATACCTGACACTCGTGAGTTAAGTAGGAAAGGTTTATTTTGGCTTATGGTTTGTAGAGGTTTCAGACCATAGTTGGTCGGCTCCCAGGCAAGGCAGCATGCAAAGGGGCATGGCAGAGGAGAGACAGGTCAGGGCTGGGCAGGCAGGAGGCAGCTAGAAGCAAGCCTCCCTTTCCCTTTTGTGCCACCGAGTCTTTAAATCTACTGATTGGTGCCACCCACACTCAAGGTAAGGCTTCTACTATCCACATCTAGAACTACACTAAACTAATTGTGGTATCACACACCCTTAATCCATAGTCAAGCACCCTAGATCATCCACCTCCTCCATACCCCACCTACGAGCTCATGAGGCTTTGGGGAGACATCTAGACAAGCCATGAAAGGTTTATCCAGTGTTTAAGTAGATTCTATTGCCTTGGCTGTGCTTTCTCTACCTCCGCATCCCCTGTGTTGATGCATCTTTGGATTGGATTGGCTGGATTTTGAGACCCTGCAGTTTTAGTAAGGAGATCCTGTACTCCTTGGTGTTTTTAAAAAATGTCTATCCTTTAATTCCCTCCACACCTGAGTGTCTTTGCTGCTTTCTGCCTGACCGGCCTTCTTTGTGTTCTTGTGAATGAAGCACCCTTACTCTATTGTCCCAGTGTCCCTGTTGCCTTGCGGTGGGCTGAGCGAGGCTGCTGCCGCTTCTTCAGTGGTCATTTGCTTTTACTGCCTGGAGTCTTACAGCATTGCCATGACTTTACTGACATGAAATTATTTAATTAGGAAATATGATAGTGGAACATTCGGAATGTTCTCTTGGCTGTAATATCTTGTGTTGTGGGTTCAGTTCTTTCTTCACATCAGACAGAGCTGTCTCATGTCATTCAGCGCTCCCTCCTTCAATCCTTTCTTCATCTTGTGGCTTCTCTGTTTCTGAACACTAATTATCTCACGTTGGGTTCTCTTTGGTCTGATTTCTTTGTCTTTTTTATCTCTGTGCTTTGTGATTGCCCAGCCTTTCCTCTGTGCTAGTAACTTGATTTTAAACCATATCTGTGCTGGTATTGCTGGTTTTAATGATATATTTTAAATTGTGCTGTTCAGTCCACAATTTATTTCCTTTGGTTGCAATCTCCATTTCCGTTTAGTTCCATAATTTTCTCATCTCATTAATTTTATATGAAAAATTTTGAAGATTAAGAAAATTTGAAGGACTTTGTAGTGGTTATACATATACTCACTACACAGATTCTGCAATTAAAATTTTATGGTACTTACTTTGTCATGTACCTGTTAATTAGTTCTCCCCTCAATCCATTCACCCATTATATTTTTTTTCTAGGATTTAAAAGCAAAATTTGGCATTGTATACATCCTTCTAAACATTTTATCCTAAATATCAGTAACTGGAATTTATTATTTGTTTGTAGCATTTTCCTCTTTGATGTAAAATTTTTGTATAGTGACACATACAACTGATAAGTGTACCATTTGATGAGTTTTTACCAAAAATATATTCTCAAAATTTTCACACACAGAGCAAAGGTGAAAGAATGTATTATAAACAACTACATATGCATTACCTAGAGTTTTGCTTTAAGCTTCAATTATACTTGCTTTATCATATGTCTATCACAGGTTTTCTTTTGAGATAAATTATCAAATTTACATTTGGTGCACAATTATCAAATATACATTTGGTGAATTTTACCCAATATATACTTTATACTGTATATACTTTATACTATATTTACTGTATGCTTTATACTTCCAAATACCCTCAAGTTATATAATATCATCTCAGGCATTTCCTCTCTGCCCCTTCTCAGCCAATCTTTACCTGCTACCTAGAAGCAACAACAGGACCTGCGTTCAGCAACTAGCTATTCCTAACTGCTTGAGAACATCTGCTGTGATTTTTTTTCTACCATAGAGTTAGTTTTGTTTACTCTAGATCTTCAAATAAGTAGAGTCATATTGTAAGCATTCTTTGTCTTGAGGCTTTTTTCATTCAGCATAATATTTTCCAAATTCATCTTTATTATTGCCTTCAACAGTGGTTAGTTCCTTTTAATGTTTTGTAGCTTTCCATAGTATGAATGGACCACAATTGGTTCATTCATTCCCTTGTTGATGGACGGCTTGAATATTTCCAGTTGATGACTATAACCAAGAGAGCTGCTAAGGACATTCTTGGGTAAGTCTTTTTATGAACACATGCTTTCATTGACTATGGACAAATGCCTGGGATTGGAATTATGAAATAATAGGGTAGATATATGTTTAGTTTTATAAGATACTACCATAACATTTCCCAAGTCATTGTGTCATATTACACTACCATCAGCAGTGTTTGAAGGTTCCAGTTGCTCCACATCCTTACCAACATTTGGCATTGTCAATCTTTTTAATTTTAGTCCTTTCCAGTGGGGCATAGTGGTGGTTTTGAATTCTATTTAAAACATTGGATTCACGTTCCTATTGCAGTTTTCCTTGACTAAAACACTGTGAAGAATTTTCTCCCGTGGTTTAGCTAATGTTTCTTGCACAAGGTGCTCACATCTGTCTTTGCTGGCCATGTCTCGTTCCCCCTCAGAAGGAAGGAAGCCCCATTGACTGGGCTGACATTCCTAGCTGACATTCCTTTCACTTAGTTTCTGTGTGAGCAGGCTCTCTAGACACTGATTTTGATCTAAAGGATTGTGGTTAGTTTCTTGACTTTCTCTATTATAACTGAGGATGGTTTGACTTGTTTCCCCCTTGGCTGCACTGTTTTTAAAAACAGTTTCATTTAAGTATTATTTACATAGAGAAAAGCCCATCTTTTTCTTTGGCTACAGTTCTGTGAATTGTGACAAATGTGTACAATTGTACAGTTGCCATCACCATCAAGATGCACAGTATTTCCGTTATCTCACCAAGTCCCTTCACACACCTTTGTGGCTAGTCCTCCCCTCTAAGCCCTGATCTCTGGCAACCACTGATCTGGTTCCTGTCTCTATAGTTTTGCTTTTTTCAGAATGGTTTACAAACAGAATCACATAATGGTAACCTTTTGTGTCTGGACTCTTTCATTTAGCATTATGCTTTTGAGACTCATCCATATTGTTTATGAATTGGTAGTTTGTTCTTATTGCCAAGTATTATCCCATTACATGATTTCACCTGCATATCTATTCTCCTTCACAGGAACATCTGAATTGTTTCCACTTATGGCTGTTTATAAATAAAGCTCCTATAAATATTTGCACGCTGATTTGTTGTGGGTGTTCATCTCCTTTGCTAGACTCCCTCTTGGAATTTTGCTCAGTATCCTCACACCCAGCTGGGGATTGTATACCATTTCTAGTGTCCCCTTGGCTTTGAACAACCTCCCCCGTCCACCATGCTCTTACTTGTACCAGTGAGAGTCAGGCCCTGATCAGGTCCCCATTTTTCCCATTTCTCCTCTGCAATCTTTCCTACTCTTCCACAGTCAGTGGAGGGAAAGTTGGGCATTCCCTTTGGCTTGGCTTGGCTCCAGATCTGCGGAGACATGCGAGAAGTTCTGGGCTTTCGTTGACCCCCAGATGACTTCCAGGGATGGGCAGTGGTACTGCAGGGTTCTTATTTCTTTCCTTGGCTGATACTTTTGAAGTCTAGCCTTTGGTCTGAACTTCATTCCTTTTTTTGCTGCTTTCTTTTCTTTTTCTGTTGTTGTTTAAATGAATTTCTTTAGCTCTTTGCTAAATGAGGTTCCATATGTAGCTTCCACTAATCATCTAACCCTAAAATATCTGCTTATCATTAAAAACTGTGATCTCGTTACATAATTTTTTCTGGCCTCAAACTGCCATTGTCATCTGATTTTCCTTTTCTCTGATTTTTTAACATCTATTCAACAATTTTTATTGTGCTGTAAGCATGTTTGTAAGCTCCCTGGTATACTTTCTGGGATATAGTGGGACGTAAATAAATCCACAAGATGAAAAGAAATCTGTGTTAATCAAGGGTTACCTGAGACTGGCAGGACTCACAGCTATTGCTAGGCCAGAATTTTGGATCTTGAAGCATTGCCAAGAACTGACTTTACTAAATTAACGACTATTGCTTTTCAAGGGGCAGAGATTTATATGATGGCAGCTGAAATAATAGTATGTTCAGACTCCAGGAAGGTACTGAAAATTAGCAAAACAGGTTAGTATAAGGTGATAGGGAAAGGCAGGGACTGTAACAGATCAGAGGGCACCTGTTCTGTCCAGTGATGGCTGCTTCTCCTCCACTTCAATAGATAGGTGGACACACGGGCCAGTCTTGCTGGGAACTCGGAAAGGCCAGATGTGAAGCAGTTGGCTGGAAGGAAATGAGTTTCAACATTCACCCAACTCTTTTTGCCATGAAATCATACCTTCAGATGAAACCTTACATGGAAATCTGTACCCGCAAGAGTAAAAGTGGGCAACTTATTTGGTTTGCTGGAAAACTTAGTTGGGCAACTTAAACTGGTGACGTCCAGAGGCCCTCTCCTCAAAGGGCCCTGGGCTGCGAGGGAGAGTTTAGGGCTTTTCAGACCAGATCACAAAGTCCTACCTCCCAGCCCCAAGCTCCGTGGTCCTTACACGCCCTTGGGAAGAGTCATGCACTTCTCAGTCCTGGATGCTGTGACTTTGCCCATGACACGCTGACCCTGAATTAACCCTGAGCCGTAAACAGGATACGCTTTGCCAATTGGGAAGCTATTTGCAGGGAATGTGATTTTTCCCGGTGAAATCTCTGAGCTGTAGATCCGTGCGAGTGTGACTGTGTGTGCCCACGTGTGTCTGTGTGTGTGAATGTAGGAGTGGAAGCGTGATCTCTCCGCAGGTGTTTGTGGCTCCAACGGGAAAGCCAAGTGGACCCTGTAGGGAACGTTCCAACTCAGTGTTATTTTAGAACAGTGATCTGAAACTCCTGTCTGGGGTTCAAAGTCACTCTGCCATCTGTATTTGTATTGCATGTGAGTTAAGAATGGTTTTTATATTTTTTAATGATTGTTAGAATAAGCAACAGACACCATATATGACCTACAAAGCTTAAAATATGTACTATCTGGCTCCTTCCTGAAAATGTACGGCGTGTTCTGGAGTACCAGTTGTCCTTCTGTCCGAGATAATCAGCAGCTTGGCTTTAAGCAGGCTCTCAACACAGGGGATGCGCATGCCTCTGGCTTTCCTCTGTTCTGAAAGTGGCTTTCCTAGTGACTCGATGGTGGTAGTCCCTGTACAGAGGGGGCAGCCTGGGCTGCTGCACCCCTGCAAAACCTGCAGCCCGTGTTGTTGCTTCCAGTCCCTCTTCAGGCATGGCACCCTAGGAGCTGGATTCCCAAAGGACTGAGCTGAACTGCCATCACACCCATGTCTGGGAATCCACTGGCCTCTGGCTGCCCAGTGGCAGCCACATGAGCCTTTTGCATGAACAGCGATGGCTTGGCTTAACTTTTGGGCTCAGATGGTCTAGTCCTCTCTAAACCCAGGTTGGTCCCTCTGACACTTTTTGGGACAAACCAGAGACCTCCCATTGATGTTTCTATATCCAATGTCCTGGCTGGGGGCTCCTAGAAGCCATTCCAGCCAAGTAGCATGTGATCCCCTCATCCTGGAGTCTGCCTCGGTTGCTTTTCCACTCCCTGAAGGGACAGCCTTCTCTCCACCCTGGAGGAAGCTGTTTGCACCATAGTTGGTGACCGTAGCTGGTGGTCACCCATTTCAGATCCACCCCCCGTGGGCAAAATTCTCTGCCCAGATGGTGGCTCTGAGCCACTGTTTCTGGGACCCTGGGGGCCCACCCACCCTGAGCTGGGAAAGACATCACTGACATCCACATTCAAATCCCGCTTTGGCTTCAGCTCCTGCTGAGACCTTGATGAGTCACATTCCTTCTGTGGGACTCAGTTTCCCCATTTGGAAAAGGTGAGAAGTGAGCTAGATCCATGCTTTTCAAACCGAGAGTCTTGAGACCAGTGGACCAATCCTCTGAACTTAAAAAAGGCAAAAAAAAAAAAAAAGGATGTAACTGTTTTCTGGTTCATTGAACCGGTCCCTTTCTATTTGGGTGTAACTATAATATAGCAGTTGCAGAGGTTTTTCAGATTTTTGTTTCCAGTGCTAAGGATGGAACCAAGGATCTTGTGCATGATGCTAGGCCCTTGTTCAGTCACTTAGCCATACCCTCTTCTCAGATGTTATCCGTCACTATTCCATTGGTCACTGTGCTCCTGAATTCTCCTGGGCTAGTGGGAGAAAGCACACATGTGGCAGAGTGTGTGCATGCACCATGGGGCCCTGGCTGTAAGTGACAATTTTTGCAATAGTCAGCAGAGGAAAGCTGAGTGGACAAACTAAGGCATCACGCTTGACATCAGCCTTCCTAGGTGCAAGCCAGCCTGCACCCTGGCAACCACCATGCTAGGGCTGGCAGGTTCTCTTTAGCAGAATTATTGGCTGCATTCTTCTAATGCTGCTAATTTTAACATATTAATCACTCATGGGCATTGAATCCAAGAGCAGATTTTAGTTTTCCAGTTGTGTAAGAGCTAAAAGTCTAAGTGATTGTACCCATGTACATCTGTGTATATATTTCAATAATACTATAACAATAAATAATTTAAGACAAGTTTGGGGCTCTGTGGACATTTTCTTCAGCTTCCAAAATGACATGTACATTACCTAAGAATCCAGGGTCTAGAATAGGGCTATGAGCTGTTTGTAAAAGATCAAACAGAGTCACATAAAGTGACACCCACCTGTAATTCTAGCACTCTGGGAGGTTAGAGGGGAGCAAGTTCCAACCCAGCCTGGGAAACCTAGTGAGATCCTGTCTCAAAATAAAAAATAAAAAGGGCTGATATTGTAGCTCAGCATGAAAGCCCTGGATTCAATCCCCAGTTCTGCAAAAATGACTAAAAAATTTTAAAATCCATACAGTAAATCTTTAGAGGTTGCAAGCCATATTGTCTCTGTTGCAATCACTTTGAAAAGCATCCTAGATAATGCATAAATAAACAGACATGACTACGTATTAATAAAGCTTTATTTACAAAAATAGGTAGTGGGCCAGAGTTAGTCTGCAGGCCAAAGCTAATGGACCCCGGTCTGAAAGATTTCCGTGGCATCTTCCTCACACATGGGGCGAGCTGTCCTAGTGTGGAGAGAGGCCTTGTCCTCTGGGTTCTCAAACCCCCTCCTGATCCCTGTTATCTGAGGCCCCCGAGGCACCTGAGGACACCTTGCTCCATCGCAGAGCCCAGTGTTGGCAGGGACGTCCTCACATCCTTCCTGGCGACCACCTCGGCACCCCTGTGGGAGAGTCAGCTCTGCTGCTGGCGTGCACACCTCGCCCACATTTGGAGACTGTTAGGGAGCTCATCCCGAGGCCCTTTTATCTTTCTTTATAAATCACCCTCTCCCTCCACTTAATCCTGCTTGGCCTGCTCCTCTGAACTCCCTCCAATTTGTCTCTGGTGAGCTGGTTCTGAGCTTCGCTGGCTGCAGGCAGCCAGGTGTGGCCATGTAGAGATGGGGGGGAGAAAAGAAGGAGGGGACTCTTCCATCTGCCAGGGACGTGGCTTTGGTTGCAAATGCCCATATCTTTGCTCTTCTCTGCTGATTGGAGCCCAAGTAGTTCATTTATTCAACATTCACCTAACAGACATTCATTGGGCTTCATACTAAGTGCCAGGCAGGGCAAACAATGTCTGTGCCACTGCCTTCTTGGGACTAACATGGGATGTGTAAACAAATGCACAGCATAATGACACATTTATGAAGTGTTGTGGAGGAAACCAGCAGGGCTTAAGATGGTCAGTGCTGGGGCAGGGAACACAGAAAGTACTCTTCACGTACAAATGAGAAGACCAAGTAAGGATGTGACATCTGTGCCAGAGCCTAAAAGTTGAGTGGAGGAAGGGACATCTGATCTGGAGGAACAGCAGGTGCAAAGGTCCTGTGGTAAGAACGGACTGTTGTGCTTGATGGTGTGAGGGACAGAAAGTGAATAAAGTTCTGCCTTAGAGCCATTGGACTCTTAGGGAAGATGGACTTGGCAGTGCCTTGGCAGTAAAGGTAGTAAAATGTAAAGATGTGATGAGCTTAATAAGCTTCCTGGTGGCAAGAAGGACACAGCCATGCTTTACTAAATTTATCATATTTCATGCTCAGGGAAACTGCCTTCCCCTGCCTTTTACACAGGAAGAAGCTGAGGTCCCACACCTAAAAAGTGAAGGAGCTAAGATTCTAATCCATAGCAGCTGGACTCAAAGCCCCTACATGATCTTCTGTTACATCTCAGAAATAAAGTCTCCTGTTCATCCTTTTACGCTCTGTGCAGGCCACAGGCAACACAGAAATTTAAAACTCCCACAGTTTGCGCTTCGGAGAGATCATGGCTTAATCTGGGAGCCAAAAGAAGAGGCCCCCGCCATGCACAAGGGGAGGGCGCTGCAGGGTATCGCATGGGATGGGGATGGTGGGGTGGGGCAGTCAGGGGAGGCTTCCTAGGGTTCATTCTCAAGGCGGAAAATGAGAGTAGGAAAAGTGTGGGGTCAGAAGGAACAACATACACAAAGGCTCAGAGGCATCAAAGCGTCCCCTTTGCCCGGCGTGGTCTTCACGTCCCTCGGCCTTGTGAGAGCCTGGTGTGGAGCTGCCGATGGGCACACTTTTAGAGGTGGATCAGTGTTGTAAGAGCTGTGTTTGTCCTGTGAGTGTGTGGTGGTTAATTGATCATTTGTCACCTTGAGTGGGAATGCAGGGGTGAATTGAGTCTGTATGGTTCTGGGTGTGGAAAACCCACTTCAGGGAGGATCGTTGTTAGAATGGTATAAAAAGAAAACAGGAGGGAAGGATTTCAACTGATTGTGCTTGCAGGGGCTCTGTTGTGACTCATTTTGCCCTGAGGAGCTTCACTGTGGCTGATTTTCCTTGGAAAAGCTCCGGTCCTCTCCATTGCTGAGGATGGCTGGTGTTCTCTTTGGAGGAGCTCTGGTCTCTGCCTTCACCTTGTGCGTCATCTCACGGCCTTTGGCGCGGGTTCTTCAGCTTCCAGCGCTGGACTCTGCCTTCTGGCGCAGACTCTCGCCGCTAGTGCTGACCCTTCGGCCTCTTGGTGAAACCCCTCCGTCTTCCACTGAGGATCCTTCAGCCTCCTGATGTAGACTCTTACGGGACATTGCTGTTGGCTCCAGGCCTTTGGCTGGATCCGTCGGATCTCTAGCACATGGACAGATCTTTCGCACTCTTTTATATCTGACTCTGGGCAGCCATTGCAGACAAATCTTGTAAAATTCTGTGTCCTGCGTTACGCTGGATCCAGAGCATGTGAAGTTTCTTGAGGAGCCTTGCGCCAGCCCTGCAAGCACTTATACACACTAATAGATTGTTTATGAAGATGACCACAGACAGCCTCAACTGGGGGAGGCTGATTCGTACTTTGCCACACGCTCTGTGTGGGCTCTGCACACTGCCCGCTTCTCCCTCCCAGATTCCTGTGGTTACAGTTTTGGTGCATAGTAGGTGCTTATTTGCATATACAATCACATTCTTCCTGTTTACAGTTGTGCTTCTGCTGGCAGTTGAAAATTGCCTTTAACACACTGTTTCCAGGTACCCGGCTTGGTGAGAACTAGAACCCATGGGTTGGTGGTCTGACTTTAGATTTCACGTGTTTATGGCA
This sequence comes from Dolichotis patagonum, assembly GCA_004027295.1. NCBI lineage: Eukaryota > Metazoa > Chordata > Mammalia > Rodentia > Caviidae > Dolichotis > Dolichotis patagonum. The sequence continues at coordinate 4,860 of PVJX010003555.1, read as the reverse complement.
GGACCATACATATATGACTGTTCCTTTGGGAGTACCACCGGTGGTGCACACATGATCACCCACTAAATGGCTTATAACACCCAATGGGACTGTCCCATGCTCCCAGATGGGACAATCGTGCTTGGTCTACTAGTGGTTCAAGTCAATAGGAATGTGTTAAATTCAGTGACTGAGAGATTTTTGCACTGGGCCCAGCTGCTGGAGACCTTCCATATCTCCCTCTCATAGGCTTGGAAATAGGAGATGCTAATCTGCGTGGAGAAATCATTGTCCAGCTGTGCGGCACAGCCTGGAGGGTGTGGCCTGTGTCTTCCAGTGGCCTTGCTGGGAGGAATGGAACCTCCTCCCTCATCCAGCCTCCCAGCCCCTGCTTTCTGGCTCAGCCAAGGTACATGGGAGCCAGGGGCCCCTAGAGGGCAGGGAGCTGAGCTGCAAATGCCGACAGGCCTGGCCTTTCTCAGCACGTGTGATGCATTAGGCTGGAATGGCTCCCCAGGGACCCCTCCCCATCATCTCCTCCACGGCGGTTCAGAGGTGGCGAGGAAGACCGAATGAACACGTTCGCAGGTTGCTTGCTGAAGGTTTTTTGGATTTGGGCCTTGCTGGCTCAGGTGTGGGAAAGGAGGTGACATGTGAAGTCTGAGTGAGGAGAGAGGTGAGCCCATGCAGATAGGTCCGGGTGGCTGCAGACTGGGGCTTGTGGAGACTAGATGAGGGGGAGACGCGGAAGAGGCAGCGATGTCAGGTGGTGTCTGTATCCCAGCCAGCAAGTCCTGCATGCTGCTGCCCACCAGCCGGGCTGTGAGGGGGTTGCCTGGGGAGGAAGGAGCCTTATCATAGGACAGATCATCAATAGATGCGTTTATGTTAATCAGAGACTGAATAAAAGAATCACTCATGCACATGCAGGGCAGTACAGCCATAGCAAGCCCATGGTGGGGACTCAGGAACGTACTACTGAACCTCTGGCATTGGGTGGTGATGGGGCACCATGACCTTTTCTGTCCCTGACTCTTTTCCCATCCTGTCTGGGATGTGGCCTGGTCATCTCTAATTATGGGGACCTCAGAGTCCTGGGGTCCCCCAGGACAGAGTCCAGTTCATGCCTGACTCCAGGGTGGATACTGGGCTGGGTTTTCTCATGAGTGATTCTTTTATTCAGTCTCTGATTAACATAACGCATCTATTGATGATCTGTCCTATGATAAGGACCGAGCAAACAGCCAAATAAGTGACCATCCCTGCCCTAGAAAAAATGATTAGCTGTTTTTAGCTGAAGTTTGGGTTGGGCAGTTTTTGGTCACTGTCACATTATAGGACCCTGCTGCCATAGAAGACACTGCCCCTTATGGAGGCAGCTGGGTTCCTGATATCTCTTCTCACACCCACGAATCCATAAATGCAACACTAAAATGCCTTCAGAGTTATGAATCCCTCCAGTCCTCTTCTGGGGTTCCTGGCATCGGTGCGTATCAAGCTTCTCAGCCCCATGGGCAGCAGCAGCAGGGGTGCTGCCTGCAGTGTTCTTGGGCTCCAGTGGAGGTCATGTGGGAAAAATGACTGGACCACTTGACCATGGCTCCAAACAGCCACTATAAAATCCTCAGATGCTCCCTCTGGACAGAAATCAGCCTAGTTTTCCTTGAGTCTGAAGCCTCCTTCTCTGAAGCTTCTGGGCCCTTGCAGCTACGCTTTCTGCTTCAGCTTTTCTGCCCTCTCCTGTAGGACCCTTCAGGTTGAGGAGATTGTGGACAGAAACGGTGGTCCACATGTAGGGTCATGCCACCTGCCTGCTTCCCTTGTCCCGGGGACAAAAGGTGATAGCATTCTGGGCCAAGAGGTCCCCATGTTCCTTGCAGAGGCGGCATCCCTCCCTTCCTGCTTTGAGAGGCTCCACAAGCTCCCAGTCCTTGACATAACCCTTGCAGTGGATGCCGGGAGTGAGGGCAAGCCAGGGCTCTTGCTGCTTCCTGGAGATTGGAAGGCTGTGAGGGGAACTTGGGGGCACAGGAAGTAGAGCCAGAGGGAGGACCCAGTGTGGCAGCTCTGTGGGGCTCCCTGTTCAGCTGGTCTTGGACAAGGCTCATATCCACCCAGAAGGCTGATGGGTGATGCTGAATACACAGCTGATGATTCTTCAGTGTGCCCAAGAGGAGGCCTCGGGCAGAGGAGCCAGATGCCTGGCCCAGCCCAGCCCAGTGGCTGAGAGGTAGGTCAGGACACCCCCACTCCGTGACTGATGCTTTCTCCTCGTACAGTTCCCTATGTCCCATTTTGAGATCACACTTTCCCTGAATATCTCATGACCATTTCCCTGTGATGTCAAGTCTTTCCTTGCTGTCATGACTTCGCGTGTGCTGCTACTTCTGCTTGGAGTTCTTGACCTCTCGCCATCCTTCAAATTCAGCTCATGTTCTGCCCTTGGGAAGCCTTAGACCCTTCCTACCACTCCCAGCAGCATCACAGCACGCTCCCTGGTCACTGTTGCAGCTCTGTGTCTCTGTACTGGCGCTATCCACTTCCTCATTTCAAAGGCCACATTTTCCCTTGGACCAGGAGCACTTTCAAGTCACAAAAACCATCAGAGGCATCCTGTGTCCCTGTGCCCAACACACAGTAGATCTCTGCAGCTGTTTGTGCCTGACCGAATGAATAAAAAGATGATTTACATCATCAGCTACACAGGCCACTTTCTTCTGCCCTCATTGACAGCGAGTTTGGTGATTGGTTTGGAGCTGAGTGTGCATTAGGGAGAGGAACCATATCAGTGCATTTGCAATGGGGCTGTAATTCGTATGTCTCGCTGCAGGCAGATCTTAAACCCTGGTAGTACCTGCATGACTGTCCTATCGGGTGGCATGGGACAGTCATGCATGTACATCAGTGATTGAAGGTGGCGAGGATGTGTGAACATTGCTGTTGCATTTTTTGCCGCTCCCTTGGTCCTGGCAATGGAGCTGCACCACTATTCATGGGGTACTCACCCGCTCACCTTCCTTCACTCATTCACTATTGAATCGGACTCTATAACCAGCAGGTGCTGCAAATAACCATTGGTGGTTACCCCATGGACACCATCAGCGAGGACCATGCCATTTTGCCGTACGGTGCTCGTGATCAGTTTAGCCTTCTGTTGGGGGAGAGGCAGCTTTGACAGCCTTCTCTTTGGCCAAGTGCGAACTGGGGCTCTGCAGACATTAAGGAGCCCTGATGGTGAATAGAAGGACCAAGACCAGAACTTGGACTATCGAGCTGCAAAGCTCACTCTAAGACCTCAGGTCAAGCCTCTCAGACCTCAGGTCAGGCCTCTAAGTTGTTCCTGCACAGCTAATGAATTCATTGACCAACTGATGGGCCAAATTTCTGAGGACTTTTCTCCAAGCTTTTATTTCTCTACCCCTCTGTCAGCACTGCCCTTGCCGTAGACAGCAAACTGGCTGCAGCCAATTGCCTGGTCTCAGAGGCAGGGGAACAGGCAAAGAGACCCAGACACTGAACCCCCAGCCAGTGTCACCCTGCAGGATCCTGAATTGGGTGATGGGAGAAGGAGGGCCGAGGAATGGGGTTGGTGAGCTGGTGGTGCTCTGGGACGGTCCTTGGGCAGCCTGAGCAGTGGACTGTCTCGATGGGCACAAGGCACAATCGGAGCCTGCCTGTGCAGTGCTTCAGTGGGTCTCCTGACCTCGGCTTTTCCAGGAGGTAAGGGGGCTGCTGCCCCAGTCACCTTCCTTGCAAAGCTTCTGCATGTGGCCGGTGAGGGCCTGGACACCCTCCTGCCCCAGACCCAAAGTCTTGTGATGGATGCTGGTGGTGACACAGATGTTGGGCAGCAGAGGATAGGAGTCTGCTGGCTCTCCCCTGAAGTCATAGTCTGGGCTTGCCTAGTGACTTCAGGAAGCTAGTTCTCTCATTTTTGGAGAAGATTAAGAAAAAGACAAGGAATCTGTTTAAAATGGATCAAAAGCCACAGTGGTGCTGTGCGAATGGGTGCACTCCAATAATCCCAGCACTTGGGAAGCTGAGGCAGAAAAATTGCCATGAGTTCAAGACCAACCTGGGCTCCATAGTGAGTTCAGGGCCATTCTGAGGTACAGAGTGAGACCCTGTCTCAAAAAGTCACTCACACACACACACACACACAGCCATAGTGTACATTGAATAGCTGTTAATATATTCTACCATGTTTTAATGATTTAAGTTAAATGAATTAAAAAGTCTGCAGGTTGCATTTTCTCCCTATAACACAGTTTGAAAAATTAAGGAAGAGCTGACGAAAGGGTATTTTGAGCTATGACGCTTAGCCCCAAACAGGGAAGAAGGCACTGGAGCCATTTAACTTGGCCTGGCTCCCACTGACCGTCTAAATTTCAGCCACCTTTCCCTTTTCTGGGGCCCCGGGTTGCTCCTCTGGGCACAGACCCTTGTGAGGGCTGTTTCCTGTGCCGAGGACGTGCTCCCTGCTCCTGGCCTTGTTACTCCCAGGCAGGCTGTGGATCTGGTCTCCACCATTGCTTCTGAGGCAAGTCAGGTTTCTGGGAAGACATGCTCTCAACGAATTTGTTCATCTGTAGCCTCCTGGGCCTCGTCTAACACCGATGCTCAGAAGCCGCTCATCTTAAAGGAAAAGAAAGGCTTGGTCTGCAGTTTCAGATCCTTTGGTCAGAAGCCAGAATGTTAAAGCATTGTTATAAGTTTTCTTTTTTTCCTCCCTCCCTCCCTCCCTCCCTCCCCACCGCCTTCCTTCCTTCTTTCCTTCCTTCCTTCTTTCCTTCCTTCCTTCCTTCCTGCCTTCCTGCCTTCCTGCCTTCCTGCCTTTCTGCCTTTCTGCCTTCCTGCCTTCCTGCCTTCCTGCCTTCCTGC
>PVJX010003554.1:0-106983 GCA_004027295.1 Dolichotis patagonum | reverse complement strand
AGTGGAGTGGAACAGAAAAATAGACAACCAATGGCAGAAAAACAGAATAGCAGAAATAAGGCAGAGAAGATTGGCTGTAATCTCTAGTATAGATGGCCCTGAAATATTAACAGAGAGAAACACAGGCAGAGTAGATCAGGAGATAGGGTCCATTGAGATGCTCTATATAGGGAGGCAGTGGGACCCAAAACAAGCAGTGCACCCCATGGGAGTGAAAGGGGAGGAATTGTCCAAAAAAGGAAGGCTGAGGATATTGTTAATTGGGTAACAAGATTTAAAATTTACAGTATTCTCACCACTCTGCTTGGATGGATTACGTGCTTGCTGTTCCAGTTGGTCTACTTACGCTAGACTTGAGAGGTGACTAACTTGAGAGCTATTTTTAGATAGAGTCCAGGTCCCTAAAATGTTGGGGCTACAACCCCTTGATAGCCTCAGAGTCACCCCAGCTACTGATTCTCCGTCTCTTACTGCAACCAAGTTTGGTTAGGGTCTCTTGAATTTTCCTAAACTTCCCTTGATTCTGTCTCCACAGCTCAGCCCTAATAGAGTGGTTACTGACTTCTCTAGCTAAGGAACTGTACCATTTCCTGTTTGGCTTCTTATTTTTATTCTGCCTTAGTCATTCTCCAAACCAGCCCACCCTCCATACCGATTTGTTCCTGCAAATGGATCTTTCTAAAACAGTATTCGGATCAGATCACTCCCTAGCTTAAAAACCTTTTCCCTGCTCCACTTTGCCTCATCCAAATGCCTCAGCCTACATACTGGGCTCACATACTGTCACATACAGGGTGACAGTATAACATCATCCTCTAAACTAGGACGACTTTATCCAGGCCAAATTGTAAATTCCATGGGATGCCCAGTCAAGTGGCATAAACCAGTACTGTGCTAGGCAAACTGGGGCATACGGTCAGTCACTTTGTCCATCGTGGCCTGGCCTTTCTCTCATCTCTAGATATTCATGTGGTGATTTCTATGCTTCTGCAAAGTCCCCAAGTGTTGCCTAATTTCACTCACCTACACCTTAACACACCCTGTTCCCTCTACCTAAAAACAAATATCCTCTCCTTGCATTTTGGTCAGTGTTCCTCAAGCCCTAGTGGTCATATTGGAGTTTTCCAACACTCCCATGAACAGTGAGAGCTCTCTATTTGTATTTTAGTTGTCTATTGCTGCACAGTGAATACATAAATGCAGTGGCATAAAATAACACACATCTATTATCCAATAGTTATTGTGGCTTAGGAATTTGAGAGTGGCTTAGCTGAGAGACAGTGGTTCAGGATTAGAGGGTCAGGGGATAAGAGGCTGTGGGCATCCAGAGGCTGGGCTGGGGCTGGCGGATCCAATTTCAAGATGATGCCACATGTGGGTGATATGATGGCACTAGTAATGGCAGCAAGTCTGGGTTCCTTTCCATGTGGGTCTCTGACAGGCTACCCAAGTATTCTCATGGCATGGCAGCTTTCCCTAAAATGAGTAGTCTAAGAGAGGACTTTTATGTCTCACATGGTGCTCAAATTTCCTTCAGCTAAAAGGCCAGCCCTTGTTCTTCTGCCCCTTTCTGTTGGAAATAACACATCTCACACCACAGTTTTTGCTTTCTACTGTTCATTAGAAGCCAATTACAAAGTCTAGTCTGTGATCAAAGGAAGAAAAATTAGCTTCCACCTTTCAGAGAAGTGTCGTAGCATTTTGGACACAGGTTAAAGTCAACAACTTTGTTTAATCATGGAGTTCCTTAAAGGCCAGTCCATAGGACACCTGGGTATGTACAAAATGCAGGTTCCTAAGTTTTACCTTATCAGGTTGAACCAGAATCTGAGGGTGGTGGGAACAGACAGAAGTGATGTGGCAAATAATTTGTGTAGAAATTTCCCTAGGTTTGGAACTCCTGCCTTCGGAGAACAGTCATTGCAGATGTGGTGTTTGCTTTTTTAGGTTTGAACTCTAGCTCAGTCACTAATGAGATGTTATGATTTATGCTAATAATGCCAGTTTCTTCATCTGGATAATGAGGATGATAATACTTCATATTCTTTCCAGATCTAAATGATTCATATTTGTGAAGGGCCCAAGATATTGCCTTATAATGGGATAAATGATAGAAAAGTTTGTTAAATTAAGAAGGTAGCAAAAAACAAATGTACCTAGAATATAGCTCATTTAAATAATCTTTTTATCTTCCTAAGTCCTATATTAAGGCATCTCTCTTCATGCAGTCCCTGGTCTTCAACCAATACTCTGTATGTTTGTGGATCAACTGCTGATGGTTCTCAACTGGGTGTTTTAGAATCACCCATGGAACTTACAAAATAATAGAAGAATTTTTGACACAACAGGCCAACAGAATCAGCCTTTGGGTCTGGTTTCTCCAGAAGATTTTCCTGGGTAGTCAGGATTAAGAATGAAGAAGACAAGCAAGTAAAATACAGGCTTCACTGGTCAACTTAAAGTTCAGGTTTAGATGAGAGTCTTCCAGAATGGAATGATTAATTGAAGGGCCAGTGGGCAGGTGCTAAGGAATTAGTGCTGAGTTTTCCCAAATTGAAACTTGAATCTGGTGGCTGAGAGCATGCTCATGTTCCCTGAATTAAATGGGAGCTGTCACCTGGGTGCTGGAGTAGCATTTTAAGGGGTGGTGGAAATGCTTATTGCCAGTAGATACCATGGATGTGTGGGGGAACCTGGGACCTGTGGTTTCAACTGTGCCCAGAAGATCTGGGATGGAGTCCTTGTTCTGTTTCTATGGGGCCTCCACCTGTGATGAGGGTTACCACATTGATCCCACAGGATGGCTAAAGGAGTCATGGAAGTGATGCTCAGGAAACTGCAAAGAGGAAGAGTTACATTGTGAATAAAATGAAGCTCATCAGAAATCAGAAGTTAGGATGGACAGTGTCAGCTCATTTTGCTGAGCACGTACAACTCATGAGGCACGTCATCCCAGCTTGCTGTGTGGATTCCTCTCGGAAGTCTATTAGCCTGTACCCCAAGGGTCCTGGGGCTGTGTGCATGTGATAGTGCTGATATTCCTTCTGGCAACAGAGAATCTCATATTTTTAGACAACTGCCCTGAATTATGAGTGAAGAATGGGTTGGAGGCAACTGGAGTAGAAGCAGGACAACAAGCAAGTGTAGAGGGCTGGCCTGGGAAGGAAGCAGTGGAATAGAAGCATCTAGATCCAACATAAGTTAGTGGTGCAAGAGCAGAGGGGACCTACAGATGTGAGGGTCAAGGGTCAGGGTCAAGGAGAAAAAGGAATTGAGGACTCCTTGATCTTCTGGAGAAACTGGACCCAAAGGCTGATTCTGTTGGTCTGTTGTGTCAAAAGTTCTTCCATTATTTTGTAAGTTCCATGGGTGATTCTAAAACACCCAGTTCAAGCAATTGGGTGGGTATGGTGGTGCCATTTACTGAAATAGACAACATGGAGATCAAAAGTTTTGGCCATGTTAAGCTTGAGATGCCTTTTGAAAGTCTACATGAAGAAAGGGTCTTGGTCATAATGTCACATGCAATAAGTCACACGTAGAGGGTCAAACGTTATATGGCTTCTCTTATACGAGAAACCCAAAATGCAATTAATTAAACAACAAAATAAAGGAGAAATAGGAAACAGGAAGACAGACTTTTTGGAGAAAGGAAAGGGGATCTGTTGAAGAGGGAGTTCAAGGGATAAAAAATGATAAATGGTATATATATATATATATATATATATACATATATATATATATATTCCCAAACTAATGTAAATATTATGTACTACAAACATGCACTAATTAAAAAATGGAGTCAGACAAGGGAGACACTGAGGCTGGAGATAAAAAAGTACTTTCTAGTATAAAGTGCGTTAAGGATGGGAATAAGTTATGTAGGTGCTTTTGTCATTGTGTGAACTCATAGTGTGAATCTACACAAACCTAGACAGTATAGTCTATTATATGCCCAGGCTATATGGTATGTAGTGTTGTACATGTGGGCCATTGTTGACCAGAATGTCTTTACATGGTGCATGACTCTGTTGATCATATTTCAACTCTGGGAACAAACGAGATTATTTAGGGAGGAAGCGTTGAGGCATCCAGTATAAAGCCCTAGTTGATCCCATATACAGAAGTTGCTTAAGGGAAGCAAGAGAGCTACAAAGATAGAGAAGGAGCAACCAGAGGGATGGGAGGAGAACCAGGTGAGTGTGATGCCATGCAAAACAAGAAAAGAAGAGGCCTGAAAATCCAGGTAGCCAGCTGGGCTGAATGCTGCCAAGAAGGCAAGTGAGAGAGTCAGAGTGACTATAGGTGCTTAGTGATAGAATAATAAAACCTTCCTGTGTTCTCTAAGTACCCGATGACCAAGGCCTGGCTTCATCTCTGATCTTGCAGAAGCAGTCCTGGGACAAGGATTTAAGTCCAGAAGTTTATTGGGGAAGTGACTCTGAATTCACTTGTAGGAGAGGAGACAGTGAGAAGAGAGAGGACAATGAAGTCAAGATAGGGTGTGCTGACTCACCGGTTATGCCTTGAGCAGCTGGAGTACACTCATACAGGGAAACCCCCAAGCATACAGTGTAGAACATGCACACCAGTGTTATCCAGCCCAAAAGGCAAGGAAACTGGGGTCTTCCTACACTGACTTATTGTCTGTCATTGTTGGAGGTTTGCTTCTGGGGTGTTTACTCTGGAATGCTTCCAGCTCCCTGCTTGTGGCTGAGCAGACTCATGCAACCAGAAGTAGCTGGCTGGCGGGGGTGCAGGTGGTGAGCAAGAAGTTGGAGGTGAGTAGAAGAGTTAGAAGCATGTGCAGAGATGTGGGCAGGGTACTGGAGGCTTCTAGGCAATGGTGCCCAAGCACACAACTCTTCAGGTAAGGTGATTTGCTTTCACCCAAGCAGTCCTCAGTGCCCAGGTCCCCAGTCAAAGATGGTTGATGGAGGACTGGTTCAGGAATCAAGTCCATGTCACTGAGATGTGTCTGGTCCTGGAAAGAGAGGCTTCAAGAGGTAGGAGGGAAGGAACCGAGATGCCAGGGTAGTGGACTTTGGTTTTGCCTCAGACCGGAGAAGGCTTGAGTGCTGAAGAGGGGATGAAAAATGAGCAGCCTTGCGTGCATTAAATATTTAGTATTCTCTCCCTGGGAGGTGTCAAGGAAAGGACCCTATAATAAATACTTCACAGGACAGTTTCATCACCGAGCTCGTCAGTTAATGGCCTTGTTTGGTCTGACAGATGCATTACAGATGCTGTTCTGGGGCACGTTTTTGGAGGGTTCCTTTCCTGAGCCTCAGGCCTAGAGGGCAGGGGCCAGACTGAAGATGAGAGTCCTCTGGTTTGTCAGCTTTTATTGTATGGCTAACAGAGTTAGGGGAATTATAGTTGTGCAGAACAAAGATTCACATACCAAGCAATGCTTGGAACTTGCTAAGCCCTATTGTAAGTGTCCTGGGGATCTTAATGATGATATTTTTGGCTATTACTGCATTAAAGTGTTTACTTCACTTTATTGGTAGCAAAACTGGGAATGCTCTAAAGAACTTGTCACATTTCTAGTAAATAGAAAAGGCAAGATTTGAAGATAGGTAGGCTGGCTTCATAGTTTTGTTCGCAACCACTGTGCCATGTCCCTGGGGCTTTGGAATGGTAGGTTGGATCCCAGCTCAAACACTTATCAACTGCATGGTAGGTCAACATATCTCAACCTCTCTGAGCTTCAACTGTTGTGTGTGCAAAACTGGGGTGAAACTGAACCTTTCTCACAAAGGCTCTTGGGTATTGTGTGAGGAATCATTTGTGAAGTTTTAATCCTTACATTGATAAAGATTGGCTCTCCCCATACTAGAACCCCATAGTACCTCAGTGAGGTACTTACTCTCTGAATATCAATTTACTTGTCTGTGGATAGAGTTAAAATTTTGGTCTCCCAAGGTATAGGGGTCATTGTTTGATCTCTGGGCTTTAGGCTAAATGAAGTCTCAGTGAAAGCCAGGGTACCATGGCTGAGCCCAGGGGTCCTAGTGGGACTGGCTGGCCTGAGTTTGAGTCAAGAAGTCCCACTGTGCTCCAGTGTGACAATCTTGAGTCAGTGTGCCTCTTGGGTCTGTCCTGAACATGGGTTTCGAATATGGCTAAGTGGACTGTCCTGAGTCAAGAAACCTGTGACCTCTAACAGGTTTTCAGCCCTGTGTCCCTTATCCCGGTACTACATTGCCCTGGGCTTCCTGATGGGCAGTGCGTATGCCTTGAATTTTGATAACTGAACTGATGTGGTCATGGCAGGGCTTGGCCTGACTTGGACTATTTTCAGGAAGAAAAATCACAACCCTGTATGTCAGACATGCCAGAGCCCTGGGCAGCCAGTGATCCTAGGCAGCGTTTTGGAAATTGTGCATTGCCCAGAGCTGTTGAACTTGAATTCTGTACTGCCAGGCATTATTCTAGGTTGTGAGCCTAGCTCTAAGTGCAGGCGTGCATGTCTGGTACCTCTGGCCCAGGGCAAGAGGGTGACATAGGGCAACTGGGGCTCTGCTGCTGAGCTCTGGACAGTCTCCTGCTTCTAGTGGCAGTGACTCTCTGGACAGCAAAGTTGCAAAGTTCTTCCATAGATTGCAGGTTCTTGGGGGGTGGGGTGGAGAACCCTTGTCCCAGACATACCATTGCCATCCTATTTTAGACCTCTGGAGCTTAAAGCTGGTGCTGAGGGCAGGGAGGGATGGAACACACAAGCACAGGGAGGAGTGCTTGGTTAGCAGCAGCTTTATGGATGGTTGCAGGAATATGAGGTAAAGAGAGCCTCAGTACTCCTCCCAGCAGGCCTGTGCTCTGCCTGGCTGGAGCAACCAGGATATGTTCAACTAATTTATATTAATTCAAGATCATTAATGATGAACTATCATCTCTCTTTTCTCTCTTGCTTTCCACAGCAAGAGGACAACGCTCAGATTCAAGTGTTAGAATTTGCTGGCCCTCAATCTTTTGGGTAATAAACTGAGGATAGAAGTCCAGCTGGGGATTTAGCTCAGTGGTATAAGCACCTGCCTGGCAAGTGCTTAGGCTTGAGTTCGATCTTGGTACCAAAAAAAAAAAAGTCCAAATTATGCACCTCCAGCTCCTAATTCCCACCACATCCCTCCTTTCAACCTAACATACAACTTTCCAGGATTCTGTTTTTTTCTATGTTCCACTAGCTCTTTTCTTAACAAAGAAAAGAATCATGCATTTGTATGAAAGGTCCAGTGCTGATGTGAGGATGTGAAAACTCCCACCAATGGCCCCATACTTATCACAACCACACAGAACAGCCTGCTCATGTTTAAGGAGTGACAGTGCTTCCTGTAAGGAGTGACACTGTAAGGAGTGACAGTGCTTCCTGTGGCCCTGTTGTGAGGACTGGATGCCACAGCTTTTGGTCCCAACCTAAGTGAAATTTCACTGTGGTCCTATGAAGTAGAGATAGGGCTGCTGGTATTGTCATTTTATAGAGGAAGAAAATGAAGAAGAGAGAGAGACAGAGAAAGAGACAGACACAGAGAGACAGGACAGACACAGACACAGGGACAGAGAAACAGAGAGAGACAGAGACAGAGAGACAGAGAGACAGAGACAGACCAAGAGAGAGAGAAAGAGAGAGACAGAGAGAGAGAAAGAGAGAGAGAGAGAGAGAGAGAAAGAGAGAGAGAGAGAGAGAGAGAGAGAGAGGAGAATAGAGAAAATTAAGTCCAAGATATAAGACTCCTAATGCAAGCACACAGCCTTAAAGCCATGTTGGAAGATTTCTGACTAAGTATCTGGAAGTAATTATTCAGTTCCTATGGAACTTGGAACAGGGGGACATCACACAGATGGGTGCCTCACCCTGGAGCTGGACATGACAGGCACCTTGTTTTCAGGTGCCAAGGGAGAGGTGTACACTGTCATCCCTGTGCAGGCCCTTGGACAGCAGAGTTGGTGTTTCTCTCTCTCTCTCTCTCTGCAGAAGTTGTGAAGAGAAGTCCTGTAGGCAGGGGACTCCAGCAAGAGTCTATTTCCTTCTCTTCCATGCCTCAGTCTTTCCATCTGGACACTGGGAAATGTCCAGGGGATCCTGTGGGCATCAGCCTGCAGGCCCCTGAGTGAGGCCACCAGGAAAGGAAGGCCCTTTGGGCACTGTGCCTCGGACTGGGTATGCCACAGCTGTCTGAGTCCTGACCTCCCAGGCCACTGCTCAAGTGCCAGGGGAGGCTGTTGGAGCTTCAGAACAGGACCCAGACCTCCAGCTCTCTCATGTTCCCACCTAATGGTGGCAGCTTAATTCCTGCTTCTGCTTTTTGGTCCTAGTAGAAGATGGTAAACTTGGGGGCATTTTTAACACTCACACACAAACCCACACAAATGATTTCTCCTAACATTAACATATTTTCTTTTGAACCTCTGTGAGGCTTTTCTCCAAAGTAATGGATTTTTCCCCCCACCCCAAATGTATTCAAATCTGGCCTTGGTTAAGTCAGAAGATTCCTATCTGCCCAGCAGGGCTTCCCTCCCATTTCCTCACAAATCAGCATCCTTTTTATTTTCCCCTCAGATCTCTGTGTAAAAGGGAGGCTTTCTTTGTGAAAGTTTCACTGGGACAGACAGACAGACGTGATGCTGCCAGGGCCTTTGATAGCCAAGAACACAAGATCCGACTTCAGGGGGCTCAGAAACTTCATCAGCTGAGGAGGGGGACTAGGAGAACAGGATCCTGCTGAAACAGCCCTTTGAAATCTCCCAAATGATGTTTGATGTGCCTGTGCCTTTCAGCCTAAGCCATACCTTTGGCATCAAAAGCACCTTTTGAAAAAAAAATTAGCTATTTTTTAAAGCACATAAGGAGTAAATTTAATATTAAGTCCTAATGGCAGAAGTCTTTGAAAAGGTATTTCTGGGCTTGGGATCATTTAATGCTTCCCCCAACCTAGCAGCACAAATTCTTCCCCTACCTTCTTCCTCTTTCCAAATCCTGGGCCTCTGTGATGCAGTCAAGGCTTGGTGTTCTGTAGGGAAGCAGTGACCTCCAGCAAATTGTCATTCCTTTGGCTACTCAGATCTCCCCAGCATTTAAAGCACAAGCCAGCACCAGAAATTTTCTTCTAGCATTTAAGGGCACAGTCCAGATCAGGAGAAGATATACCCAGGGTAATTGCCGGTGCTGGATTCTGGAGCTGCAGCCTGATTCCTCTGTGAGATAGACTTCTCAATGCGTCCTCCAGCCCAGACCATCTGCAGTGAGAGATGGAGAGCTAGGCACTGAGGAATTGAGGACCACTTCTCAGCACAGGGACTTTTTGTGTTCAGTGCATCCTGAGCAATCCAGCTTAGACTGACTCAGCTCCCTAATAAGTTACCTGATGAACCCCTGCCTTAGGAAGTTTTGCCTCACACTTCCTTTCCTGGGGCCAAGGCGTCCAGTACCAGGGACAGCTCCAGGATCCTCCGTGCTTGCTTGCAAAGGACTCTTGGTACACTCTACCATCCTCTCTGAGAGTTATGAGGAACTTGTTGGGCTAAACTAAGCTTAACTTGTTAAGGGTGAGATACTATTTTCCTGCACACAGGATCTTATATTCGGTTTCCCAAGGGAATTCTACAGATTTTCGGGGAGAAAAAAAATAAAGGAAATATAATAGCATTCAGAATGTGTTCCAGTTCGGATTTGGAAGATTCTCCAAAGGGTCATGTGTTGAAGGCTTGGTCCCGAATGCAAGAAAGTTCAGAGGGGGGCTTTTGAAAAGTGAGTGGATCATTGAGGCCTTGATCTCATTAATGGATTGCTCAGTTGGTAGACTCACAATTGAGTGGATTATTGGGAGGTGTGGAAACTGTAGAAAATAGGGCCTTATGAAGGAAGCAGGTCTATGGTGGCATGCCCTGGAAAGGTATCTCCTCTTCTACCCTCTCTCCTCTGTGATGTTAAGACTCATTTTAGGACCAAAGCAATGGGGCCAAGTGACCGTCAATTGAAACCTCTCAAACTGTGAGCCAACATGAATTTTTCTTCCACTAAATCATCTTTCCTGATTTAATCAGGTTTTTTTTTTCACACTGATGGCAAGCTGACTGGTACAGTAGGATTCCAGGTTTCCTGACTGAGGACATGGGGACATTTGTTTGGAGCAGGGAGGTTCAGGTGGGTGTGTTTAGTGTGGGGAACAGGTATTGGGAACATTCCTGGCGGAGCTCTGTGGTTAGAGCACTCTACCTACATCCCCACAAACCCATCTCTCTGGTGGCTTGCTTCTTCGAACTTTTCCAAGCACAGTTTTCCTCATATCCACTCCCTTGCTGAAGACCTCTCATGGAATCTCCTTCTCCATTTCCCTTGGAATAAAGGACAATCTCTAGCTGTGGTAAAGGGGCTTTTGACAATCTGGCTTGGCCAGGCTGCCTGCTGTGTTCCTGACTTCAGCTCAACCACCCTATGCACTTCTTATATTCTATTCTTCTGTCCCCACTCTTGCTGTTCCCTCAGTACAGATGCACTTCCTTCCTCTTCTTCACTGGGATAATGCCTGCTCTTTGGCCAGGTCCTCTCTGATTCCCTGGGCACTGTGTTTCCAGCCTCGGGATTGGATTTCAGCAACAGTCTTAGCTTCTTGTATTGTAGCTCTTCACACCTGTTTTTTTTTTTCTAGTGATTTGTAGGTCTTTAAAGACAAAGCCTGGGTGTTATTAATCTTTGTATCCATGTCACCACCAAACCCAATCTCCCACCTACCCTCAATAAATGCTATTATCTTCACTGCACAGATGAAGAATCTAAAGCTCAGAGATCTTAAGTAACCTGGTAAAGATAACACAGCTAGGAAATGGAATAGCCTGTGATGAGGGGAGATATATAAGAGAAAAGGAATTCATAGAGTCAAAAGACTGTTCTTGAAGCCAGAACTTTCTGAGTGGGTAGGTGACCAGTGGGAGTCTTCCTTTCAAGCAAAACCTTCTCACCTATGGACACAAATGTCCCAAGGGTGATCTGAATTGGAGGTATCCCAGGTCCTGACTGGTGGAGTTGGAGTCCCTGAGACTTCAGGAATGAGAGGAATGTGCAGACTGAGCAGAAATGGGACATGTAATTGGCATTTTCCGGGTCCTGCCAATACTGCCCATGCCTAGTTCTGAGAAGGTGTTGAAGGACCTTAGCCCCAGACCACAGCTCCCACTGATTCACGTCGGCTCCCCTGTCCACCCTAAGGCATTAGTCCTTTATGATTTCATATTAATCTGCAGGCATTTATTGCTCTGCAAGGCTGTTTTGACAAAAGTTCATTATCAAGACTGCTAAATGCTTTTAAAGCATTGATTGGGCGAATTATTACATCACTAGGGTAGACACTGTGTTTGAAGATGGATGGTGTTGCTCAGACCATCTGAAATTTTCCTTCTTTTAATTGGATCGATCTCCAGAATAAACGAAGTTTAATTGAATTTTGAGGAAAATTGAGCAGTTGTTTGTGAGTCTCTGTCGATAGGCATTATTTCAATTACACGGTGATAAGTGAGCAGGGGTGGGTGGATGGGGTGGACAGGGTTGAGCTTCATGCGTACACGCTGGATGAATGTTAGCCCAAGTGAATCTCAGTTCTGAATTTCATTCAGTAATATTTATTAAAATTCAACTTTGTTCCCCTAGTCTAGCATTGGGCCACTTCCCTCCTGTTGGCTAAATTCATTTAGCTGACACTACTACTGGTGGCCAGGAACACAGACTGTGATGCCTCAAGTACCTCAGTCTAAATTCTGGCTCACCAGAACTACACACATTCTCCAAGCCTCAGTTTCCCCATTTGTCAAAAGAGAATATGGTTTCCCTGACCCTTGAGATTGACATAAGCACAAAATAAGATGTAGTTATAGCTGGAAGCTTGGGTGGGTCTAGCCCTATACCAGGGGGAAGTGGTCTTGAACACACACAGATGGCAGATGATGATGGAGAATCTTGATGTTGTCACTGACTTAATGCTTTTATGTATTGTGAAGTTTTTCTCTCTCTCTATCTCTGTTCACTTGTCTCTCAGTTTTTTCTTGAGTGAGTTCTCTCAGGCTCACATGCCCTCCCCTTTTCCCACAGTTCCTTCTACTCTTCCCCCACAATAATTAGGAAGAGTATGGAGTACTGTACAGTGTGCCATGGGTGCCTAATAGTTCAGGACAGAAGGCAAAGATTCTGTGAGGAGGCAACCTTTTTTTTATTTTTTATTTTAAAGACAAAACAAAGAAAGGATAGAAATGATACAGAATTTCAAAAAAGTAGTAGGAGATTAAAAGTAGTTAATGTTTTGCATATTGTTATTTTGGAAGTAGTTGTTCAGATTACATGATTTATGCATAAAAATGATCAAACAATCAAATAATGAAAGCACAAGCTGTTCTTTTTGATGAATTTACAGAGATTAGTAAATATAGTATAGTTATCTATCTTGTGTATATATATATGTACACACATATCTATGCATGTATACCTATATACATATAATCTTTTTCTTCTTCCTTTTCAGGGAGGCAACATTTAATCTGCAATCTGAAGAATGACTAGAGTGAGTGTGGTAGCTATCTGTGTGTATGTGTGTGTGTGTGTGTGTGTGTGTGTGGTGTTCTAGGTAGAGGTGACAGTGGGTGTAGAGACCCTGAAATTGAATGTGAGATATATAAGGAACTCTAACAGTGTGGTTAGAGCATGGTAAGGAAGGGAACATCCAGATCAGAAGAGATGGACCATGAGTGAGGAGTTTGAACTCAAACACAGGTTCACAGAGCTCTGAACTCACTCCTTCCATTACCCTATAACATCTGATCAGTTTTTCTCCACTCTTTCCTGAAGTTTCAGGCAGAACAAATCTAAGGGGCTCTGTGCGCCCAGCTTCCAAGGGCTCTTTAGAGCAGTGGGCAGGATTTTCAGATTCTACAGAATGAAGCCTTTCTAAGCTGGACAAACCTTTCTTGTGAATCCTCTTCCAATGTAATCAAGATTCAGATCTTGTCATTGAAAGCAGCCAGGGTTGTCAATGGGGGTAATTTTCTCCATGGAAATGTTAGCAGTGTCTGGATATGGTTTTGAATGTTCAGATGGAAGGTGGCATTAGTAACTTCCAGTGGTTAGAGGCCATGGATGCTGATAAATGTCCTTCAGGGAAGAGTGTGGCACTACCTAAGGTAATCTTGGTAAGTGGTCATTGCTCCTTTTACACCCATAACTGGTGAGGCCCTTTGTGTATGAGATAAAGAACATTGCTCCTCAGGGCTCTGCTGCCACTGGGGTCTGTCGCCCCTGGTGAACCTGCTACTGTGAGCCCAGAGGAGAAGAAGCCATGCCCTGAGGCCCTGCTGCCATGGGGGAGCATTCATGAGCTGCTGCCTGGCACCTCTCCACCACCTCAGGAACTTCGGATTGGAGGAACCCAGGTGCCTCGTCCGATCCCCTGCACTGCGGGACGGGAAGCCAGTGCAGGAAGCACCCAGGACCCAGCTACCGACTGATTCAGAGGAACACAGGAAAATGTCAAGATGAAGGAGCAAGGTAAAATCTCAGACCTCCAGCCCACTCAGAACAAGTCCAGGAGACACAGATGCAAAAGAAATTAGAAGCCACACACCTGAAAATTCTGAAATGATAACAACTGAAGTAAAGAAGCAACTTAGTACTTGTATTGTTTGATTGACTTTGCATGCCTGTGTCTGGTAGTCTGCATAACTGTTTGGAGGATAGTGGTGTGCGGTATAGTAACTACTGTTGATTTCCTACTGTCTTGTGTTTGAAACCCAAGATAATTCTCATTGTCCTATTTTGTTTTATTTTCTTTAAAATAAAAACAAAGTATTGCTCCTCAAAGCTGCTTAGTAGTTGGCCTGTATTCCCTTGATCTCGAACTTGTCTTGTGCTCAAGAGAATTCCCATCACTAATATTTTCTATACCCCCGTGGGCAGCTGGATCTCCTGACTTTAAGGACTGTTTCTGCTGTCAAGATCTTGAAAATTCTGTGTGTTTTGGTATCCTCTCCAGGGGTTCAAGTTTTCATGGCTGCATTCCCCCAGCCCCCACTTTCTCATTAGAGCTAAGTACTTGGATAACACACACCCTGTGTGATGTGGAGTGATTTGGACATTTTCCTCACTTGTAACTAATTGCAAGCCATAAAATAAAGCATTGTATTGCTACCAAGACTGCATTGCTGTTGAAATCAAGTCCATTTCCATTTAAACAAGTTTGTGAAAGACACTCATTGGAAACATGTTTCTCTGAACATGAATTCAGACGATGACAAATGGCTTTTTTTGTTGTTTGTTTTCTCAAATCTGTCCTTTCCTTCACTGGGAACTGGGAACTTTTTGAAGGTGCCTTTTCAACTTCTAGAGCCAGTGCTAATCTGGTTGCTTTTATCCTGGTCACTTTCTTGAGAATGGGATTGAGAAGAGGGCAGATGACTTTAGGGAGGTGCAGCCTTCCTGGGAAGAGAGTGGGCTAAATGTGAAACCATGGATGTCACCGCTATGCTGAGAAGCAGGACTTTGGTGACAACATTATGAAGGCCTAAATACTCCAGTGGTATTTGGGGATTCTGCATGGGGTTCCTGTTTACCTTTTTGAGCCTTTTTGTTTCTTCTTCATTTCAGAAGATTTTCCTCCCTTTCGTGTGCCCTGCATTATTGAAGAAATTATTTTTTTTCACTAGAAATGCTCTTGCAATTCATGCTTGTGAGATGAACATATCCTTCTGGCTCCAACTCAGACATTACTTTCTCTGGAAAAGCTTCTTGCACCTGCTGGGGTCCTCTCAGTCTTTGTATTCTTGAAGCACTATATCCACATATTTTTGGAGCATGTTAAATAGAGTAGAAAAAATATATTTACTCATGTATCCCAGATAAAACCAAGGCCCCATGTGGTCCAATCTCAGCATGATATCACATTCAGAGAACTACATATAGCAGTCAAAAGAATTTAAAGCAATTTAAATCTTTTACTGATATTTCTCAAAGAATGTAGAGAGGATTCAAATCATAATTCAGTGATACTTTTTAAAATTATCCTTCCTCATTCCTCTAGTTTTTCACTTTTCTTTCCATTTCTTTTAGCCCAGAACCCCTCTTTTTTTCCTTCTTATAATTATCTAAAATTCTGTCCAGGACACACTACTCATGGCTCTTGACTTTTTTATATTACTCTTTCTCTTTCAATTACTTTTGTCTTTTTGAGACAGTTTTACTATGCTGTCCAGGCAGGCCTTGAGCTTATTTTGTAGCCTAGGCTGGCCTTGAACTTATAACAATCCTCTGTGTCAGCCTCCGAAGTGCTGGAATTACAAGCATGCACCATCATGCCTGGCCTCTCTTCTCTGAAGGGTTTTTCCCTTCTTTTTGTTTAATTTTTTTTTATCTGTACCAGAGATCGAACTCACAACCACGTGCTTGCAAGGCAGGTGCTTATGCTGCTGAGCTAAATCCCCAGCCCTTTCCTTCTTGAATATAAGTAAAAACATCCCAGGGTAATTACTGACAGACTCAGAATCTCTTCCTGATGGCAGTGGAGAAAGAGGGTCAGAGAAGCCAAAGACAGACTTACTTTAACCACTTTGGGAGGTGGATTGGCTCTGAATACTTGTAATTCCACATTTCATCCCCCACCCCACCCCCCACCCCTTAATTGTCTCTACCGATGGAATTTTCTTTCCATTTACCTAGGTCTTTGGTTCCATGTGTGCATCCACAACTCCTCTCACACAGGGAAACTAAAGCATCATGCTTGATAGATTTCAGACTTAGTCTAGATCCTCTGGATTACATATTGAGGTGAGGACAGTAGGAATGTGAGTGTTCCGAGAATAATTCTGGTTACCCTCTATTGGACTTAGAGCCTTTAGGAGTTGCTGTATTTTTTCCCCCTGTGGCTCACACTTATTTGTTTATGTTTTTCATCTGTGAATGGACAAATTATTTTTACATGTTCTCTGTATTTTGAAACAGAATTTTAATTATACATTTTCAACGGTTTTAATGTGAACATATGAGCAGCTATCAAAAGTGCAGATAAATGCACCACATTTCCAACTGTTTGTCACAATATTTGCTTTTTGCAAAACATTCTGGGGATATGGTCTCCTACATCTGCATTTTGTAGGCTGTTTTGGAATTTCTGCCAACAGCATGGCCAGTGTTGTGAAAGCTGAGAAGAAGACTGGAGCTTGTACAATCATTGTTTGGGTGGGTGTGTTCTGGAATATGCTACAACCTTTCTGCTCAAGCTGTGTGTACAGCAGGAGTGGAGGTGGGCTGATTTGAAGTAGAGGGATCCCATTAGACCAATGAAGGATATCCAACATGTGCTGGGCATTTACTCACTCATTTATTCCTTTATCAAACAACTGTCACACATTTATTGTGTATCTTGCAGTCTAGAGGAGATTTAGAATCTTAGGTGGTGAATATCAATGCCTGGAACAAACACTGACCTAAGGCAATTCTAGGTCATCATGATGGGCAGAAAGACTGATGTATACAGAGTGGAAATACGAGGTCTCAATGTGCAAGACAAAGGAAGATCTCTAGGCATCCTCTCTATCCAAGGAAAGGGGAGTAACGCATTATCCCCAGCATTTTAAGGCCTATGATGAAGTTCAGAGGATTAGGCCAGTATTCTCTCCTTCTTTGGCTTCTTTCCATGTCCATTGCCTTCTTCCATGTCCACGGCAGGAATATATTTACCTGATCCATTGCATTAGATCTTACCTTGTTTCTTATTCATAAAGGGTATACCTCTGTTCTTTCTTCTTTGAATTGGGGCTTAGCTCTGTGGCTTGCTTTGGCCAATGAAAGGTCAACAGAGCCCAATCTGTGCTCTGGAGCCTTGCCCAACCAGGCACAGCCAAGAGCAGTCAAATATTAGATTCAGACCTATGCATAGAAAATCAGTGATTAATTTTATACATTATCGAGGTTTTGAAGATGCCATAAAACAGTGGTTTTCTGATATGAAGATCTGGCAGACAGAGAAGGCTATGTAACAGGCCCTTATCAATCCTTATCATGTCAGTTTTAAGGGATCAGGATATCTTTAGAGGGTCACTGTTCTGCCTACTACGTCCTCTGTTGCCACCTCTCTTTTGGGTTCCTTTGTGAGGATCTCAGTCCCCAAAAGCCTCCCTCCTCGTGTTCCTGTCTGGCTCTATAAGAGTAAGAAGAAACTTTCAAACCTTATTGATTGGATGGGTTGGTGGACACGGAAAAAGTACTGCTTCCTTGGGAACAGCAGGGTGGTTGGACTAAAGACAGCAAGTCCCACTTTCTGTATTAGTAGAAGACCCACAGATTTCCCTTCAAACCAAGCTATTCCTTAAGGTAATGTTTTTCTATTTACCCACTGGCTGAATAGGTTTCAAGTCTTTAAGTGTAACTTAGGACAATTAAAATGATGTGTTAGCAATCTGTGTGTTTCTCTTGCAACAATGCATGTCTGGCATTGTGTGTAGCTGAGCAGCTGGGTCCCTTGATCCATCAGAGGAGGCTGATGCCAACCTCTGAGCTCATGACCAATTTTCCCATA
Source organism: Dolichotis patagonum (assembly GCA_004027295.1). Lineage (NCBI taxonomy): Eukaryota > Metazoa > Chordata > Mammalia > Rodentia > Caviidae > Dolichotis > Dolichotis patagonum. The sequence goes on along the minus strand of PVJX010003554.1, from coordinate 89,434 downwards.
CCAAATGAATTAATATGGCAGATATAATTTCCCTGGGTCAGCATACCTCACCCTGCAGACCCATCTCGGGGAGGGCTGCTGAAGCCACCCACTTGTCTGGTCTTAAAGACCTTTTCTGGCTCTGTCTGCCCCAATCACTGGCCCAGCTTTTGCTTCTATCTGAGAATATCCTCTTCTGTCTAATCACCAGGGGTGAGAAGGGGGACACAATCATCTTGGGTGTAAAATTCTGAAGTCTTTTGGAAAATGCAATTGGAACATAATCCTGCCTGTTAACATTTCCTAGTTAATTATAATCAGCTGTATTTTTGGCATCAAGGCTGAGCCAGCGAGGGGGTTGAAGTGGGATCTTTATCACAATACCAGTTTTAGGAGTCATTCATCTTGTCTGTTAGACTAATTATCTCAAACTCACCACTAGACTGTCACACTTACATGCTCCAATAAATGTAGTTTTAAATCAGCCACTGACTTTGCGGCTGGGGTGGCAGCATCCCTGGTTCGTGTCTAACTAGGGCCATCCATCTGTAATCATGGCGCTGAGAGGAGGTGCCTGTGTTCAGGCCTCCATGAGTGATCATGCTTATTTATATGCAAATATGTTTGACGAATCAATAATGTATGATTTAGCTGTTCCTTGTGTGTTAGTACATGAGCTGGCAATCCCAGGTCAGGGTTCCACAGAGGGGCCATTCTGGTCTCTTTGTCCCATCCCACCAAGCCTTTGCTTGCAGCTTTGCTTCCTTGCTGGCTCCTGCTTCCAAGGCCTCCAAGTTCAAGGTTCTTCCATGTCAAAATAAGAAACTCATTCTCATGGATGTCTTCATCCCTACCTCAGGCTCTGCCTCTTTATTAGACTCAGCACACTGTTAATTCAGCAAATATTTATTGAGCATCTACTATCCTCTTTATATTTATACCTCTCTATATACAAATATAAAACACACCCTTATGTAGCATGTACTATGTTCCAGCACAGTTCTTGAGTGCTTTGCATATCATATCATTTAATCCTCCTGAAGAGAGAGGTGCTATTATTGGCCCCAGAAAACAGAAGAGAAAGCTGAGGTATTGTACTATCTGAAGCTATACAGCCAGAGATGATCAGTTCTAAGATTCAGATCCATGCAGTGTGGCCTAGAATCTCTGCTTTTCTGTGTTTGGCTTGATTGTAAAGCACTGTGCCAGTGTTGGGGTTAGAGAAGCGAAGAAGGCAGATAGTCTCTGATTTAATGGAACAGTCATTCTGGGGAAATAAAAACAAGAACAAAATATAAGTCAAAACAATAGCAAAACTCATACAAGTATGCCACCAGCAACTGAAAATGAGCAGGTAGTGATCACTGCTGTGAATGAAAATGACAGCATGATAGAAACAAGAACCGTGGAGTCAGGAAGCTCACTGGTCCGAGAACTGTGCTGTTAGAGGGATGGTCAGTGACAAAGTGGGTATTTGCCTGTCTTGGTCCACTTCTGGGGGCATCTAAACCAGTTGGAGAGGCTGCCAATGAGGGTTCTAAGGGAAGAATCTCATGTAGTGTCTAAAAGCTGGGGGAAAGGTTGGCAGTGGGAAGGGAGCCTATCTAGACTGCAGGGAGAAAACCTTTAACACAAGTAAGGTCTCATTCACTCCTCGAGATACCAGGGACATACTGTGCATCCGATGCCTTATTTCAATCATAAGTCAGATTCTTCTATCATTCTCATTTTATAGATGAGAAAACTGAGACCTACTGGAAGTAAGTGACTTATGTAAGAACATATCCAGCAAGGGAATGGAGGAAAGGCTCATATTTGAGATTTCTGTTGCCTCTGGTGACTTCCCTCTCAACAACGAGAGAAAAGTAACCAAGACGTCTTTCAACCCTTCAAAAGCCCCCTGGCTCTCTTGGACTCTTTGTTATAGTTGACTGGCTTCCTCATGCAACAGGCTCTGTGCTATTGCCCAGGCTATTCACCTCTGCTGGACACTTTTTCCTCTTCCTTATTTCCTCTAGAAAGTCTTAATATATTGCCTTACACCAGACCAGCTACTCTTTCTTATGATTCTACTTGCCCCACATGGTAACCGTCCTGCAAGATGGCCCCCAGTGGTTTGCTTCCAGGTATTCATGTCCTTGTAGTGCCCTCCAGCAGTGCATCAGGATCTATCCATGTGACATAGAATAAGTCAAGGTAATAATTTGTGACTTCTGTGGATAGATCATAAGACATTTCTGCCTCTATCTTGTTCTCTTGGATTCTTTACTTGGGAAAAGCCAACTGCCATCTTGTAAAGTGCTCAAGCAGCCTTGTGGAGACAGATTGTAGAGGAACTGAGGCCTCAGGCCAAATACCAGAAGCATACTTTCATGAATAAGAGAGCCCAGTGTTGGAGTTGGATCCTTTAGCCTCAGTCTGTCCTTCCAAGGTGCCATCTTAGTTCACCATCTTGTTTGTGACTTATGAGACATTCTGATCAAACTCACCCACCGAAACTGCTTCTAAATTTCTGATGCATAGAAACTGTATCTAATAATAAATATTTATTATTTGAAGGTGTTAAGTTTTGTAGCAATTTGTTAAGTAGCATCAGACACCCAATGCACTGAACTAACGATTTTCCATTTTCTTATCTGTTTTCTTCCCATTTGACTATGAGCCTCATGGAGACAAGGACTGTGCCTTCTTCACAGTAATGGCCTCATCATTTAGGCAGAAACCTGGCACTTCCAGAGAGGAAGATGGGATTGTTGAGGGATCAATTCCAGAGCTGGGAATTCTCAGAGGCATTTCAGGGGGTGCTGGGCTTGGCTGGGTCTCATGATTCATCTTCTAGCACATCCTCAGAAAGAATGATATCCTTACTTGGAAGACTATGCTGTGATCTGCTGTCTGCTAACTTCTGTTCCATTCACACGGCTTGGGAAACCATGGTGAAGTGGCTTAAACAGATTCCCTTTTCTGCATAAGCTTCTGGGAAACAGAAGCTGGAGGCAGGAAGCATATATTTTGCAGACTTTAGAAAGCAGTGAAGGGCAGTGTCCAAATGATGGGGGCTCATCAATTCCACTTAGCAGCTCCCCTCCTGGTTGAGGAAATCACTCTGGCCTGGTCTCTTGGGCTACTAATGCTGACTCTCCTTAGCATATATTGCTAGACCCAGCTCTGTACTATGGACATTTGCTTCCTGCAGGGCTCACAGCCATGAAATATTCAGTGCCAGCAACTTCCTCTCTCATATTTCTTCATATTCAGAGTGGCCACTCAATTGATATGTAAATAAAGTGCACTAGCACCAAGCCTGTCCCATGCTGCATTATTTAAGCTGCAAAACGATGCATCATCTGTCATGGGGCCCATTGGCGGGACCCTGCTGGGTGCCGGGCAATAAAGCCCGCAAGAGCCTCATCAGAAGCAGCGGGTGGCCTAGTGGAAGTTCATTTATGCATGAAATATTCAGCCAGCAACAGTGCCAGCCTTAAACATCAGTAATTGGGGGGTTTCTATTGCTCCTAACTAGTGCCTCTAAATTATTGCAAAAGACTGGCCAATTTACAAATTACATGTATTTGTCATGCTCTTGTACCTTTCCTGAACTAACTGAAATGGCCCCTGTGTTGGGGCTGTTTGCACACTCACTGTGGTGAACAGTGCCCAGCAGAGTTGACTCTTCTGTGGAGCAGAACAGAGTGGAGGCTGCAGCAGATAAGCACGCCCTGCCTGCCCCTGCACTGGATTCTCCTGATTGTTGGCAGTGTCTCCTTCTGTGCCCATCAGTGGGGCCTCCTTGGTGTAGAGGTGACCCAGGTTCTTCCTAAGAAGGATTGGCTCTAATATCTCCCCTTGTGGTGACTCGCCTACCTCTGAGCTCAACCTCTCATTCAGCAAATATTGATAGGGCATCTTCTCTACCCCAGACTCTGGGTGAGATGTTGGGATAGAGCAATGAGCTATAAAAGAGGTCACCCTAGTCTTTAAGGCAATTTCAGCCCCAGTGAGATTACAAAACAATCACTGAGCAGGATTATACATTGGCTCTGAGTCAAGTGTGGCTACAAATGATTTATTTGGGAGGTTACTTCAGGAGAGAGGGGTGGACAATGAGAATACGGGACAGGGTAGGGCAGAAAGTTACCACAGGACCTATTAATGAGCATGGCTGCGGAGCTCAGTCCCCCTGTGGCTTCCCAGACAGTGTAGAATGGACTGAGTATTATGTCACCTGAAGGTAAGGGAAGAGGGAGATTTACCCAACAACTCCTGCCAGCTCCTGGACCCTCAGTTTGTGGTGTGGGAAGGGCTCTGAGAAGGGCTGTTGAGTGGCACCTTCCCTGGTGTCACCTCTGGGAACTGGAAGCCTCTTACAACCATCTGGAAGGAGTGCTCCTCATTTTTGCCTCTAGATTCTGGCATTGGCAAGGCTTTGAGGTGTGCTGGGACAGACGGAGGGGGCCCCTGGACAGGGTCCAGTCCAACTCACATAGGGGAACACTAAGCTTTCTTGCCAAATGTCTCTTGTCCTGCAGTTGAATACTTCTGTCATTGGGTGAGGATGAGAAGGAAAGGAGAAAAAAGGGGTGCTCATTGTCTCATGACCATTTACAGGGACTCTGAAGATCTCAAAGATATCTTTTCATTCAGCTGGTATCTCTGAGTCTTTAGGTCTCAGAGAAGAGTCACCTCCTCAGAGAAGCCCTCCCTGACTACTCCTAAGTAGCTCACTGCCCCTTACTTTTGTCATCATCTGCTTTTGTTTCCTGCACAGTACTTGTCACAGTCTATGGTGCTTTTCATGTTTCCCTGCCTGCCTTTTTGCTGTCCCCTCTACGGTTGGCAAGTTCCGGGAAAAAGTGACATACACTCGATTCACTCCTCTCCCCAGCGACTCATCCAGCACATGGATGGCAGAGGGTCTCGGCAGACGCTGTTGGGTGAGTGAATGAATAAGTGGAGTTTATGAGATGGGCATTAAGATTCCTCCAGTCACAGATATAGACAGAGAAGCCAGGAGACTCTCAGGAATTGTCTAAGTCACAGATGGAACCCAGGTCTTACCCCTGATATCCTTCAGCAATGACTCTCTTCTGTTCTCTTCCAAACCCTTGGCATTGCACCAAAACCCTTGAGACCAAACAAAGTTGAGATATACAAGAGATGTGATTCCGTGAGTGGAACCCCCCAGGGGCCATGCCTAGCAAACCAGAGTGAGAGGGTCATGCCTGGAATCTCTGTGTCCTGTCCTTGCAGGGGAATGATGTTGGGCATTGAGTCCCAAGGCTCAGCCTCCAAAGGAATTCAAGATACCAAAGAGGAGAAAATACTCAGAAAACATTTTGGGTCCAACATCTTTTCTTCTGAAAAATCCTTCAGAGGCATTTCCTGTGTTGGTAGTGGCCCTTTATTTCACTCTTCACAACAGGTTGGAATTTTTTGTATATCTTTTTGAAAAATGTGGCAGATGAATCCCAATGGGCTAAGTTTAAAGAGATATCAGATTTATGGGAAAGTCACAAAATATTGGAAGATTGTTGCCTATTTTTTATGAGGATCCTCTCCACATTGGCACATTACCACATTTATCATTTGTGTGTCTATTTGTAGGCATTCATGGAACACAGTTGTTTTTCTGAACTTTTTAACAGTTCAGAAATTTCTTCTTGATGGTTCTGTGCTTTCCAGGACTCCTAAGTTCCTGTAGCTCCCAAACACACCAGCTTCAGGCTTCATGCTTTTCCACATGCTGTTCCCTCTGTCAGGAAAGTACATCAGTTACTGCTGCAGTTTGAAGCTGGTTCCTTATTTATCTAGATTGGGACCCTTTGAGGACAAGCCTGAGTCTCATTCACACTCGAATCATACATCCCTCAAAACTAACACAGGGCTTGGCTCAGATGAGCATCTGGAAAATGTTTGTGGGATGAATTAGAATAACAGTCTATTTGATCTGGCTCAAAGATCTGGACTCTTTTTACTCAAATCCTAAACCTAAGTTTTGTACTCATTGGTTTGCTAAGAGATCTGGGTAAGGAGAAGGGAAAAGTCTGCCACACTGGCCTGATTTGGACAGAACATTGGCTGTTATTTTCCTCCTCCCATATTTCCCTAATCTCTACATTTTTCTCTTTTAAATTGCTCCAACCCCAACCATGGGTGCCTGCTTCTCCTCAATTTCAAAGCTCCCCAAATAAACTTCCCATTAATGCTTGCCTGATGCAAATGTCAAATGGTCCTATGTGGATGCTATTAAAATAATGAATGCAGAAGGGGATAGATGAACAAGGCTGGGAATCGATCTTGGACCCCTGATGAGATCATTAAGAACTCAGGGAAAGGAGGAGACATCACTCTCACAGGTTGAAATTTTGCAAGTGCCTCTTGCTCCCCTCCGTCAACTCCTTTCCTTCTTCCCTCCCTTTTTGATTTATGGGCTGGATGCTTACCCCTCCCCCATCCATTACCCTCAATACAGAGCTAACTCACCATGGAAAATCTATTTGTGTCAAATGGAACTTTTTTCTTGGTGTAGGAATTAATGTATTTTGTAAAAGATGTTTTAATCATGCTTTCCCTATGGCAAGAATATTGTGTAAAAAATTGCTGGCTCAAAGACTCAGGCAGGTGTCATGTAGAAGACACACCTTAGTATTTTGATGTGTTACCCCTAGCAGTGGGTTCAGACTTTGTTATACCAGTGAACTATGTATTTTCAAAGGATGCATGGGGAAATTTTCAGCTGAATGATAGAGAGGAACATGAGAGATCCTTAAATTCATCAGAGAAATTGCCTTTATTATTACCGTCAATACACTCTTCTTGGCATTATATTCTCATATCGTTGTAAAATGAGGAAGATTTAAATTCTGATTATTTGATCCAATCTATAAGAGGTTAAAGAGTGTATATGATATGGATAGAAAAGCCACACATGCACAAATCTAAATCCCAGCTGCATTACTTCCTGGATGCGTGGTGATGTCTCAGAGCTACAGTAAAAGAGGAATTACTTTAGTTACTGCCTCCGTGCTGCATTACGAGGATCCACTGAACAAATATACACAATACTGCACAGCTTGTGTCTGGCACAGAGGGAGCTCTCAATAGACTCTTGGCATACTGTCCTCCCTTCCTTCCTCCCTCCCTCTGAGCCCGAAGACATAGGGTCAGGTGTCACCACTGCCATGCTAGAGTGGCGAGGTACATAATAGATACTCTCTAAATATGTGTTAAGTGAATGAACAGTTTATTTTTGGGGGGGATCACTGATAAAATTGTGTCCTTGCCTTTTAAAGATAAAAATTCAGCCAAACAGATCTTCCCAGGTAGGTGGTAGATTTGCTATTCTCTCTGCAGCCTGCCTGGAGTTTTTCCCCTATTCTGCCACTCTCTGTGATATTGGTTGGTTTAAGTTCAACTCTTTTATTAGCTGATACTTTCTTTTATATTAACAGGTTGCTCATTCCCTCTCTTTCACTGGATTATGAACTTGGTGATGACCTATGTCTTTCTCTCACATCATTGTATCCTTAGGACTGGGCACATAGTAGGTGCCCAATAAAATATTTAAAGACTATATTTACAAATAAATGAGTAAGCAGGATAAATGGAATTGCTATTTTTTTTGTCATTGTTGTTATTGATTCCTGTCTGATTGCATGTGTATCAGGAAAGCAATGCTGGGCCACAGCATTTTTAGAATGGATGTACAAAGATCTTAAAACTGTAGCTAAATAGATAATGGTGGCTGAGGGAGTACACTATAAGAATAAGTGCCTCATGGTGCAATATAAGATCTACGAGCACTGTAAAAATACGCTCCTCTCCTCTGTCATCCAATCTAGATTTCAAAGGCCAGCTTCTCAGTGAGAGTTAGATGAGGGAAGGGCCTGAGCTTTGATAGCAAAGCAGAAAAGGGTGTCACAGAGATATTCCTGGTAGAGGTACCCCACAACCACCTTTCAAGGCATGGATAGCGGGGGCTCTTCTCTCACCTGCCCCTAGTTTCATAGTTAAAAGAGAGCAATAACACATATACTGCATGACCTCTCTTTTTCCTACCCACTGGAGCTGCAGAAATGGGGGGACTGCCAAGAGTAAGACAAGGTGCTGCAGGAGCCCTCTTGTGGATAAGCATAACTTCTAGACTCATAGATGCTCATGGCAGAAGCTTGTTCATTGCTTCACATTGGTTCAGGCTCTCATGACTCAAGGGTGAAGTACTGACCACTCAGATTTAATCTCTCTGCTGTGGATTATTTTGGAAAACAGCTCTGGCCTGGCTGTTGGGGAGTGGGAGGAAAATGGCTATAGGAGGAGTGAATGCGTGCATTCATTGTTCAATCATCGTACCACTTGATTAATTAACTCACTGTGAATTCTTTTGAGCACTTTCCATATACCAAGAATTATATCAGGACAAGGAATTCTGTAATGTATAAGATAGACATACCATTTGGTGGCATGAATCTTATGGCCTAGTGGTAGGAAAATACTCATTAGACAAATGCTTGAAAACATTTATAATCACAGTTGTGATCTGTTAGGAAGAGAAATTTTAGAGATGCATCAGTTGTCAGTTATCACAAAACACTGCATAAGGAACCAGTCTAGAATACAGTGTCTTAAAATACCAAGCCTTAAGGATGAGTCCAGTGTGGTGGTTCTTCTGGTCTTTTTTGTGTTCCTCATATATCCTCATCTACCCATATATGTGTTAGCTGCAGCTGGGATAAGTGGAAAGCTATCCTTTGTTCATGTCTCTCTCTCTAGCTTGCTGCACTGTCCTGGAGAACGCAGAAGGCCAGGGGCAAGTGAAAATGCACAGTACTTCTTGTGGCCTCAGCTCAGTGCAGCCACACTATCACTTCTGCTTCTTTTGATAGGTAAGCAAGTCTTGAGGCCAGCCTAGATTCCAGTGGTGGAGAAATGAACACTACTTCCTTATAGGAGGGGCTGCAAAGTCATAAAGCAAGGGAGATGGATGGGATGTGGAGGCATGCTGAAGAGTTGAGGTATCAATCCATTGCAGTATATCCTGATCAGGTTTAGTAGGAGCTTCCAAATGATGGTTATAGGAGATCTCTCTGAAGATTCAGCATGTCAGCTAAGCTCTGAAGGCAAGAAGGAGTCAGACAGATGAATAAAGAGGAAGACCATTCCTGGTTGAGAGTACATACTCTCTGAGTTCTGAGGGAGAGGTGACTAAAGAGGGCCAAAAACCTAAAAGCTGGCAGGAGAGACAGGCTTTGGGTTGAGAGGAGGTTGGGGGATCACAGAGGCCAGCACCAAGTTGCTCCAGAAGAAGGCCTGCTAGAGAGGAGGCTGTATTTGAAATAATGACCACATAGGACATATAAGCTCTCTGATTTATTGAGCATTTGTGATGAGACAAGCCTGGGTCAGTGGAATGGAGTCCTTGAAGGAACAGAGAAGAGTGAGGAAGTGGCAGATCACATGAGTAAGTGACCATACACACAGAGAGGTGAAACCAAGTGTGGGATTCTAGAGGAGGGACATAAAGTAGAGGCCCAAGGAAGAAGAGCTGGGTCAGAAAGAAAGAGCAGGGATGGCAGATGCTGAATGAGGGCAGGACCGGGGTGGAGGGGAGGGTGTAGTGAGCCAGGTGTGTGCAAGGAGGTATCTGAGGAGCAGGGGCCTGAAGGGACAGGCAGGGCTTGTGGGGGATGGTCTAGCTATGGGGTTTGGGCCTTGATGCTGAGGGCCAGAGGAGCCCTGCAGGGCCTGAAGGGCAGTGGGGGTGGGGGTGGGGTATGGAGTTGGAGTTTCACGGAAGAAGCGTTCTCCTGTGGGCTGGAGTGAGAAAGCTGGAGCTGCTGTGTGGAGAAGGCTTGGGGAGGAGCTGTGGTGTGCAGATGCAGGCTGTGGGAGAGGTGGATATAAGTTCTCTCAGGTCTGAGGGGCTGCAGAAGAGCCTGAGATAATGAGAGGAGCCATGGAGGTTTGTGGTGCTCTTGGGACACTCCAGAGAAGTGGGAGTGGGTAGAACAGTCCACAGTTTTGGTCTCTCCTCTCTGGCCTCTGCCTCGGGGCTGAAGGCCCTTGGGAGCTGATGGACTTTGTAGTGTGGTCCACTGCAGTGTGGGAATGAGAAGGTGACTGTAGGGCCATGGTGGGAGGAGGATGGAGAAGCCATAGAAGCAATCTCCAGGGGGGTCTACTGTGACCAAGGATCAGTCATTTCACGTCTTTGAGTCCAACTTTCCTTTCCTACAAAATGGGTGCTCAAAATTGTTTCTCCCTTTTTCCAAGGTTATAGGGAAAAGCTGATGGACTGCTGAGCATATGGTCAGGCTTGCAGTGCCACCCGGGAAAGCCAGCAGGACTGCTACATTGGTCAGCTTTAGGGGACAGCTTTACCCAAACTACAAGGTGAGTGCTGCCTTCTGGGTTGCACAATAAAGACTAAGAATGGGAGACAATGGCAATTGTTGGCCTGGAGTGCCAGGTGACTTGGTGGGACTCAAAGAGTCTAGGGCCTAGGACCTGGAAGGTTTGACGCTTAGGGGGATGCTGGTCTGTGCTCATACTGTCCTCCCGTGCTCACAGGAGCTCTCATCTCAGTCTGTCAGGGACTCAGACTGTCAGGCAGGCTAGTAAGGAGCCCTGAGGGCAAGGGACGCTTCTCCTGACAGGGGAGTCCTTCACTGTCAGTGGCTTCGCTTCGGTGGGTTAATAAAGTCATCCATCAACCTGCTCCATGCCAGGTATCTAAATGGCTGCTTAATACCACCCTGGGGAGCCAGAGTCTGCATGAGGGATGCTCTCTGGGGCTGGGGTGCTGGGATGGAGGCACCTGCGTGGTGGTTTGGAGTCTTGTTGCAGTGTAGATATGAACCCAGCCCAGGGTGTCCTGTATCTTGCTGGCCTGGCTTTCTAGATCACTGTTTTGAGGCTGTGGTCTAACAAATGGAGTGGAGTAGACACACTGAAGCTTTTGTGTGCCACTTTGCTGCTTGCAGAGGACAGATATGGGAGTGAGGACAGGTGTCTGCTAGGCAGTGCTGCTCACACTGCTGACCTATGCATTGGCCTCTGACACAAGGGTCAGAGATGTGATGGCTTCATGGAAGCATCATTAAGGATCCATCTCTGGTTGTTGAAATAAAGACATTGGAGATTCACTATTGGTTGCTTTGATACCTGTGGCTGTTTCACAAGTTTGGGGTCACGCAAAGAAGGCAAAGGAGCTCAAGGAGGTGAGCAGGATCAAACTATAGGCTCTTGTTTATTGAACATTTACTACGTGCCTATCACTTTTGTTATGCAGATGGTAAGACTGAAGTCGGGAAAAGTGAGTTGTGTATGATCACAGAGCTAGAAACATAGAGCTGGAATTCGAAACCAGGTCCATCTGACTCTGGAGCCTGTGACACTTTGCTGGCATCCCAGGCTAGGTGCTCCTAAAATTCTTCCAAGCATGGAAATGTGGTATACGTCTACTCCTCATGAGGAGAAGGAAGTTCACAGATGCCATGTGAGTGCACCATCTGGAAGCTCAGAGCTGGGATTCAAACCTGTTGTTTCCAAATCTATGCTACTGAGTTTTCAGCCTTTTAAAGTTATGTTGCTGCCCTTCTTCCTCCTTCCTCTTCCCCTCTTTCTCTTCTTCTTCCTCTTCCCCTCGTCCTTGCCGTCATTGTTGTCATCGTTGTCCTCCTCCTCTTCTTCTTTGATATCTGATGTGTGATTGTGATATATCACATCACAATATAAATGAAAGAGGGTGCCACTTGGGTTAAGTTGGGGATTGTTTTACTGCTGTCTACTTGATACATCATCCAAAATGTTGTGGCTGAAACACAACTCCTTTCTGATCTCTCACAGTTTTTTATGAGTCAGGAATTCAGACAGGGCACAGTGGGGATGGTTGCCTCTACTCCACCATGTCTGATGGGAGACTTAAAGCCTGGGTTTGGAATTCGCAAGAATTCAAAGGCTCAGCTTCATAGGTCTGGTGGTTGGTGCTGGCAGTGAGTTGGGAGCTGAAGTTCTTTCTCATATAATTTCCCTGCAGGAGCTAGTTTGGGCTTCCTCACAAACATGGTGTCAGGTTCCAGTGGTGCATGTAGAAGCCACAGCACCTTTTATGACCTAGCTCTGTATGTCACAGGGTATCACTTCCTGTCCATGTCCATGGGGAAGGAAAATAAATTGGCTAGGTATGTGGGACTGGGAATATTACTGGGGCTGGAAATGAACCTACTGGCGGCCTAGGAATGCTGAGGAACTTCTTCAGTTAGCCCTCACGTTCAGCCTTTCCAGTTTATCTCCTGCAACCTCTGAGGACTCTACTCTTCCCCGATTTGTTGTGAGGGTGAAAGCTTTTGCTGTACCCGCACACTCTCTTCTCCTGGTGTCATCCTCTCCTAGCCAGCTTAAAATTAGCCTCTGTCTCTAGCTCCTCAGGGGCCTCCTAGGTCCCATCCATCCACTTTTTTATCACTCGCTTTTGACCAGCAGCTGTATTAGTTGAGATAATTCTGTCAACGCATGGCTTTTATACCCAGAACGTGCCTGGTAAATTTGTTAAAGAATACCCCAGGCTAACACATCATTACACTCCCAAACTCATCTATCTTTTACTTTGGATTAATTCTTTTTTTTCCCTCTCTCTTCACCTCCTCCATAAATCCTGGTGCACTTAATTAATTTCAGTTCCACTGTAAGGTCCATAATACAGAATTGTTCAAGCAAACACAAAATTAATTATTCTATTTACAGCCTTCTCATTGAGAGGAGCATTTCATCTTTCATAATTACATTTTGGAACGTCCAATTATGAATTCAGGCGCCTGCTGTTTTGCATACGGGGACAGTCCCTGAGTGTCCCTGAGGTAGGAGTGTTGGGCTGGTGACCTCTTATGCCTTTGACACCAATCTAAGACACTGCTGGTTCAACCCATGGACTTGTAAGGAGACATTGGGGTAGGGGCAGCATGACATCTGGAAGGGAGCAGAGCTCAGAGAAGTGAAGGGAAGGAGGAGGTAAGAAGGGATGAGGAAAGGTGCAGGACTTGCCAGTTTAATTGGTATCTTACTATAGAATCAAGAGTAGTCCAGTGAGAAGAAGCAGCCCTGTTTGTTTTGCTGGCTTGGCAGGGAACATTCTTAGCTTTACTGCAAACCAGTGATGCAGGCACTTGGAACCCACCTCATGCCTAGCATTTGCCCTCGTCTCAGGTGTGAACCCCAGGAGCCAGGCTTCTCTTCCTTCTCTCTGACTCTTGGCCAGGAGGACCACTTTGGTGACAGGTATCTCACCAAGTCCTCAGGCTCTCAGCCAGGACATTTTGTGCAGAGTGGGGGAAGCTACACTCTCTTCTCCCCAAAGATTGCTCCTAAAAGCCATGGAGTAGCAATGTTTCTTAGCTAGGGTTGGGAAGGACATTTGCTTTCTGTTTAGGGTCCTGCTCTGGACACTCAGGGGCTGTCCCCAGGGGGTAACTATGTGGCTGTGCATGGTACTTGACCTATGGAGTCTTAAGACCCTGAAAGAACCTCTGTTTAAAAATTTTTTTAAAAAAATCAGTTCTCATTTGACTCACATTTAGATAATATTTATCATATTTGTTTAAAAACAGATCATCATTCATTAATAATTTATTAAAAGGAAGGCCTACTTCTTGATGTAGGTCTTCCACTGGCCTTCAGTTGGGAGAGGCTTTCTTCTTTCCTTGTAACCCCTACACCTCACTTTCACAGAAATAGAAATGTCTTTCTTTTCTTTTAACTACTGAGTTTCTGCTAAGTGCTGGGCATCATGATGGGCACTGTGTTGGGAATTTTGCATACATTGCTAATTTCATCCTCAAAACCACCCTATGGCATTCAGAAGTGAATTATTGACACATGGAAACCTTATCTCAGGCCAGTACATGTAGGTGGCTTTGAAAAGCCTTGAGTTCCAGGTGTGAGTGGACCCTGCAAGCTTAGGAGAAGAGTTTAAACCATGAAAGCTGTCAGAAACAGTGGCAAAAACAGACTGCTCAGACTACCTGCATTGGAATCCCAGCTCTAGCACTTGAGAACTCGGTGGCTGTAGGCAAATCACTTAACTTCTCTGCACCTCAGTTGCCTTGTGCTTAACAGTACCTGTCTCACTAGACTGGAGCAAGGTGTGTGTGAGATTGTACACATAGGTGGCTCATGCAGGAGTGGACATTATGTCTCAGTTTCTCCATCTGCTTTGTAAACAAGCTTCAAGTAGATAGGTGAGAATGATGCATTTGGGAAATATGTTCTTTACTGTGGTTCACAAAATCCAGTGCCTGGGCATGCTAGGACTTTGGTGGTAGGGTATGGAGGGATGTAAGTGGCCCTCAGTATCTGTTATCTGTTCACTTGTATTTCTACCATGTCTCTGGTGATTAACACCCTCCAACAGTTTCCCAGTCTATTTAGAATTTAAGTACGATCCTTGTGGAGACCTGTAAGGGATTCCATCTTTGCCAGTTTTCCAAACTTGCCTACTTCTCACTTTCTTCTTCACACTCCATGTGCCCGCCATGCCAGTCTGCTCTCTGTTCCTTGAATTGCTGACGTTTTCCCCACCTCAGGGCCTGTGCATCAGCCATTTTCCTTGCCATAAACATTTCTCCCCCAGCTCTCAGCATGAATGGAATCTCTTTAGAGAAACTCTTTGACATTCCTCCCTGTAAAACATCCCTTGGCTCAGTCCTCCTCATCACATCAGTCTGTTAGTTACCTTTTAGCCCTTACTACTATCTGTAATACCTTGTTAGCTTTCTCATGTATTGTCAATCTTTAAAATACTGGAATATGAAGACCCATAGGAGTGGAAGACAACTGTCTTGCTCAGTTCTCTAATCCTTGATTCGTGGTATGTGCACAATAAGTATTTTTACATGAATCCTTTACTTCCATCCCCAGTGTAACAAGACAGGTCTGGGGATGAAGATTTTAGAACATCCTTGCCTGTGATTAGCTGTGGAGGAAATGATCTAATCATTCCATCACATGAATTTTCTGATCTTGAGGTGCCTTCCTCCATCTGAACAGACCTTCAAGATGGGAGTGAGCCACTGATTTATCTCATTAGTGAGTTTTTGCAGACCTGCCCACATCACAAATTATGTGCTTTCATGAGCCGAGAATGTCTTTCTCTTGTTCCACCTGGTAGGTTTGTTTTGCTTGTTTAATTAGCTATTAATTGCAAGAACTCCTAGGAACTGGAGGTGAAAGGGAGGTCTCCAAGTTGCACTTGGAGTCTAGGGCACGTGTGGACCCCATGCTGGATTGAAGATTAAGTTACTGGGTACTGGGCTATGTATTTCAGACAGTGTCATGTCCAGATAGCAAGTTTCTGGGATGATGAGTGATTTTGTTAATTAAGTCTCATAAACACTGCAGCTTTATTTTGAGCAGTGGGGCTGCAGCTGATGGGTGCAAACTGCCAGCAGCTGCAACAGGACTGTCCTTGAAGAAGCAGGCCATGGACGCATGGGAAGGCTGAGAAGGGAGGATGAGGCAGGAATCTCATCCTGGGTGCATTCTTTTCTTCCTTCTGCCCTTTGCTGCTAGACTGTTTCTCTCAGACAGGCCTGTCCATGGAAATACCCCAGCTTGGTGAGAAGATATCGGCCACACATGATTTGAAGGGAGCTTCTGGCAGCTTATCCTACCCCACAGAAGGAGCTTACCCCTTTGTTGCCAGAGGCCTGAGTCAGAACTTTCATCAGAGTTTTCCACCTTCCTCTATTTTACCTTCCTGTGAACCTCACTTCCTCCATATCTAAGGAAGGCTCCGATAACTTGTCTTTAAGCATGTTTCTCTCTCTCTCTCTCTCTCTCTCTCCTCTTTTTGACACAGTTTCACTATGCAGTTCACACTGGTCTTGAACTCACTTTGTAAACTCAAACATGCAGCAATCCTCCTGCCTCAGTCTTCCAAGTGCTGGGATTACAGATGTGTGTTGCCACGTATGGCCTAGCATCTTTTCTCTTGCTGTCTCCCCTGCAGCCCTCCTCTAACTTGCCACTCTCTCTGTCTTTGAAGACCTTGGTAACCATCCTGTGAGTATACTTGCTGCCAGTCTTGGTCCTATAATTTTTTTTCTCCACACATTCTAAAATCATGCCATTCCTCTGCTTAAAATTCTCCAGGAATTTTCCATTTCCTTTGGATAAGCCCAAAGTCTTTTTGCAAGACTGTTGGCCCCATGGCCAACAGAGCTTTTATTATTCTCTGTTCTGCCTCCTGGTCTTTGAATACAGCATCCTTTCCTTCCACTAGGAACATGCTCTATGCTCCAATATCTATGGGTCCTGGCTCAGTTCATAGTGTTCTGGCTGCTGAGATACCCCCTGACTAGAGTATAACATAGTCTTTCTGATTTTTCACTTATTTCATGAGCTTATTGCTTAAGAATCATTTATTGAGTTGCCTAGTGGCTGTTTATCTTTGGAGCTGCCAATATCCACAGCACAATATACCTAAGACCATGTTACAGCAAATTCGGCAAAGTTATAAAGTGATTCTATTCTGGTTCTGAAGTTTGCTTGGGCTCAGTCTGGGTTCTAGGATGACTTTTGTGTTCTTGGATAGCTCACTTGACCATATTATGGCTTTGTTTCCTCATCTGTAAGGTGACTATAGAATGACGCCTAGTTCGGGGGTTCTGTAGGATGACATGGGATAATACGTGCAAATCTTTGTTGTCTTTAGCACCTTAATCCTCACCACTGCTGACATCACCACCACCATCACTTTTCTTTCTGTTCTTTAGCCTTCTGTTCTTTTTCATCCTTTCATCTCACAATTACATTAGAAAAAAGGAAACCAGTGATTTAAGGAGAAGGCACTGTATGCTAGACATTTTCATATATGTTAACCTCGTTTACATGCATAGTATTTTTCCCTTGTCCTTATCCCTCTCTCCGTGTATTACTGTATGCAGAGGCTAAAGCTAAGAAGGTGGGACTAATCAAGCCCCCAAACATACAGCTAGTAAGGGTTCAAGGTGTCCTGTGAGTCTTTCTTACTTCAAAGCCTGGTTGATGAAGTAAGAAAATGAAGAACTACTGGGGGAAATTGTAAAAGAGGAGATGTCCACGAGCAAACTATTTCCACATCTCAATTCATTTTGATATGATTTACTGTTATTTTTCTCAAGGCAATTTCAGGAGCTCCTTTGTTTCAAGTTTTTGTTATTCAAGTTTTATATACTTAAAGACTCATAAGTTCTACAAGATTTGTTACAAATCCCTTTACCTGGTTTTTCTCCCATTTTTCTTTCTTTGGGAGTAATTATCTTCTCTTGTTTTAGCAGATTTTGATTTTTCCCTTTGTGATTCCATAAAATATGTTTGTCTCAGTACTTGTTTTCTGGGTTTAAGTGACATATCATGGCAGATGAGGATTTAGCTTTCTTTCCTTACCATCCCGACTACATGTTTACATCCTCACCTATCTGCATCTTCCAGGGTAGTTATATCATAATTTTAAGATTAGTACTTAATATTTTATATGATTATGACTGTATAAACATGCTTCACAACCGACCCAGGTAGTAAACTGTTATCACTTTTCTTTTCCTACACAACTTCTAATTTCCCTAAAGTTCATATTTACTCTTCTGGTTTTGAAGAAGTGTCTTTATCATTGATTCAACCTCACACTCCTTGCTAGTTGTCCAAATCACCTGTCAAGACATTAAAACACATCAACTATCATATCATTCCTTTCTTCCTGGAGAAATCCCTCCAGGCCCATGTTTACTCTATTGTGGTCCAGTTGTCCACTTATTCCGATATCCACCATCCTACTGTGAATTTTTAAAAGTTCACTTCCTGAATCTTGTTATCTTCTTTCTTGGTTTACACACTCACTTTGGTGGAGCTCATTCTTTCTCAGTGTCTCAAGAAGAGGAATCGAAGTGGTAAAAATATCTAAAAACTTCTCATGTCTGAATATATCATTCTATTCTCACACTTAAATATCTGGCTGGCAGTAGATTTGTTATTTTTCTCTGTCATTTCAAATTCATTCTTTGGTAACCAACCTCCAGAATAGTCATGAGAATTCTGGCCTCCTGGTGTAAAGTTTCCTCTCACGTTTAGTAGGGATGACCACTGCTGGCAGTGGGATATTATAGCAGTTATGGCCATAACAGACATGTGGCTTCTCACTTGCTGACCATCATTTCTGAGGGAAGCCTGCTGCCATGTTATGAGGACACCCAGTCAGCCTTTTGGAGAGTTTGTGTGATGAGAAACTGAGGCCTCCTGCCAATAGCTCATATCAACTTTCCAACCATGAGCATGAAGCATTTTAGAGAGGACCCACTGGCTCCAGTCAAACCCTTAGGTGACTTCAACTCTGACTGACATTTTGATTATAACCTCATGAATGAGCGCTGAGTCAGAGCTGCCCAGCCAGCCCTGTCCTGAATTCCTGATCCATAGAAACGGTGTGAGATATAAAGGTTTATTGTTACTGTATGCTTCTGTTTTGCAGCACAAAATAACTGATACACACTGTCCCATTGTCTTCTACTTGTTGAGAGGTCTGAAATACTTCTGCTTTCTGATCCTTCATTTGATTTCTTCTTTCTTTCCTTCTTTCTTCCCCCTTCCCTGCCCTCCCTTCCTTTCCTCCTCTCTCTTCCCTTCTTCCCCACCTTTACTTACAAACTCTTCTGTTTGTACCTGGGGTCCTAATATTTTCATAACACTTCTGCCTAGTATGCCTAGTATGGGACTATTTTTATTTTTATCCTCTTTCTAAACCCTTTAGATTCTCTAGTCATTTTGGTTACTTTATCTCTCCTTTGCTTTTAACTCCCATAGTTTGGATGGTGGGCATCTTTGACTGGCTTTCTAATCTTTTCTCTCCCATTTTTCACTTGTTTGTTTTTAATTTTATTTTCTGGGGGATATATTCATATTCTGAATTTTCTTTTGAATTTTTTATTTAAACTCTGTTGCACTTTAAATTTCTAAAACCTCTTTTTAATGATTGAATGTTTGTTTTTGTATTCAACATTTGTTTTATGTGATCTTTTTTTATTCTATGAAGATTTATACTTCTGTATGTATAAAAATACTTTGTTGAGATTTAATTCATACAATATGCAGTGCACTCATGGAAGGGTATGGTTTTTGTTATAGTCACAGAGTTGTGTAGTCATCACCACCATGAAATTTACAATCGTTTCTTCATCTCCAAAATGAACTCTGCATGCTTTAGCTGCCACCCAAAAAACCCCTTATTTTTGCTCCAGACCTTGGTTATCAGTAGTCTACTTTCTGTCTCTATATATTTGCCATTCTCAAAATTCCTTATAAATACAGTCATATTTGTCAAAGAGCACAATTTCTACTTTCTCTTCATTGTTACCCACACAGCAGGTATTTATTTGCGTTGGTCTCTATCTTCCAGGTCAAGGGTCTTTCTCAGGGGGCTGTAGATCCTTGGTTGTCAATTGCACCAAGAGGAAGGATTAGCTAGCTGATGGGTGTGAATGGGGCTTGTTGGCCATGAACTTCCTCAGTGAGAGAGACCTGTGGTTTATTTGATGGAACAGCCTCAGGAGCCATTGTTTTTCTGAAATAGCTAGAATTCTGGGTGAGAGTCTTTTAGTCTAGGAAAGATTAAAGAGTGGGGGAGGGCTTGACAGTTTTGGCTGTCAATGATCCGCGAGGCAGATGGGAGAAGAACATGTAAGCTCTCACCATTCATTGTGTGTGCAAGTTAATTTGATTTCTTGCTTCTTTTTCCCTGCTCTCACCAGTGCCTGGTGTCCTTCTTCTAGAGAGCTCATGAGTTATACTCTAGAGAAGAATGCTTCATTTGCAGGGGACAATTGTTGCTTTGTAAAAGAGAAGGGGAGAAAATCTAAGAGTCTGACTGTTTCTTGAAAATATTTTAGGGGCCTGAGTTGCTACTCAGCAGTAGAGTGTGCTTAGTATGTGTGAGGCCCTTGGTTCAATCTCTAGTACCAAATAATTTAAAAAAATTTGTTTATGTTCATCTACCAAACCCTTACACGGCCACTATGATTGGCTTTCCGTATCTTCAGAGTCGACAAATCTCAGATGGAAGATATTTGTAAAAAAATTTTTGTTTGTACTGAGCATGTACAATCTTCTTTTGTTATTATTCCTTAAAAATATGGTATAATTTACATAGCATTTGCATTTTGTTACATATCAAGCACCATGTAGAGATGATTTAAAGTGTGTGAGAAGGTGCTTGTCAGTTCTATGCAAATACCAAGCCATTCTCTGCAGGGAACTTAAGCATCCATGGGTTTTGATACTTAATCAGTGTCTGCAAAGAGTCTTCCTCACATAGACCAAAGGATTATGTGCCAGTTACTTTTCTAAGCTCTTGAAATAAGTATCTTTGAGATCATTTTATAACCTTCACAGTGTTACTAGGTGCCTTCGATTCCTATGCCTTTTGGAAATTCCAGCGAATCAAGCTGGTTCTCAGCAAGCCCTGCTGCTGTACTGGGATCCAGTTGTCTTGGCTGCATTAGTTTGGGTCTTTTTAGAAGTTGATACAAAGATAGGATTAAGCATGCAAGAGATTTATGGGAGAAGCCACCTCTGAGGGCAAAATAGGTGTGATGCTGGAGCAGGCCGTGAAAACACAAGAACATGATACTTATTTAGCCAGTTGGGAGGAAAGAGGAAGGTTGGACAGAAAAAGAGTATTAGAACACTGTATAGTTCCAAGAAAGTTTTGTCAAAACAAATGGGGTGACCCCAAACCAAAACTACCTATGAGAAGAGTCATATGTCTCCCGAGAATGGACCTGTCTTAGTATCTCTTCTGCTCAGCCAGAGGTTGAGAGAAGATGTGGTGATAAAGTCAGAGATAGCCCCTGGGCAGTTGACCAGCTACTCTGGAGTTGGAGATCTGAAAGGCACATTCTCAGGGGAACACACAGCCACATCAAGTGTGCTAATTCCTTTCCAAAACTCAGTGTAATGACACAAAGGGACTTTTAATGAAATAATTCAAAAGGAAAAGATGATAATATAGAAGTTTAGAAGTCATATATATTATATATATATTTAATCTTTCATATTTACTCAGAAATTCTTTGATATATTTTTTTTTATTCCTTCTTGTTCTCTAAATGATGTAATCAGGAATACAACTTGGCCCTGAAGTACCCTTTGACATCACCATTGTATTAACCATGGTTAATACGTAATTGTTTCCTTTGGTGATGAGTATAGCTTATCAGTGATAGTGGTGTGTAATACCCTACATAATACATAGTTTTTATTTCTAATTATGGTGTTATATATATATGATCTTTATGACAGGAGCGATAATAAATCTGCACTGAATGGATGTCCAGAACCAATGGGTCATTTCAGTTTAGCTCAAGAGATATTTACTGGACTGTACCAAGTGCCCTGAAATATGGAATGAACCACAGAGATGCATCATGACTACAGTAAGGTAGTACAATGAATGATGTGGTTCAATGTACTGTGGCAGAATAGTGAACCCCTATTTCAGCCTTCAGGGCTCATGGGAGGTCTCTTACAGCAGCCGGTGGAGTGTTCTTGCCTATCCATTTCTGATACTTTAGGAAGTTCCCTGAGGCTACCATTATCCCTATCTCCAGGTCCATCTGGAGATCTTGCAGGTGCCTGAAGTGAGGGTGTGGTTGGGGGGGGGTAGACATTCTACTTCATTGTCCTGTTAGATAGAGCCTGTGCGACCTTGCCTTGCCTCCTCTCACTAATCCCTTTTGCTAGCATCATTTCATTTTGTGGCCCCCACATCTCAATCTGCTAAACTGTACTCTACCATCTCTGTTTTGTAGGACTCAGAAGTCTAGGGACCTATGCAGAACCAAGACTGCTGTCTGGCTTTGAGGGCAGAATGTCTGCTCGCATTTTCTCAAGTGCCCCAAGAATCACCTGTTTATAAGAAAGATGTTGGCAAGGGAAATGTGATGAAGGTGGGGCTGACCTGGTGCTATTTCTGGCTGAAGTACTTACCTGCTGAGTGACCTTGGGTGGATTCTTTAACAAGCAACCATTGGGTGATACCCTCTCTATGCATAGCTGTATGCTGGGCTCTGGAGGAATGAGATGTTGTAGGGCATAAATACAAATAGAAAGGAGGACTGGGAGGCTGACTGAGCCCAAATTTAAGTGCTCATGATCCTCAAGAAGGCAAACATGATCATGACTGTACAGTTAAAGATATTAGAGTTTAAAGAGGTCATGTAATGTACCTAGAGTCCCTGCAACTCTATTGCCCTGTATTACAGTCACTGTCCTCAAAATGTGCCCAGTAATGTGATAGCATCAGAGACAACAGCTGCCAGACCCATTCTTTATGACCATTGTCCACTTCTTCCTGTCTCTGGAGGGATGGAGACTGTCCCAAACTTTTTAGACAGACCCACTTGAAGTGGGCAGGGAAGCTGAGTTGGTGTCCTCACATAAATCCTTTCTGTATCCTCAATCAAAGTCCAGTTGCTTCCATATCCCTGGGCCCTGGGCAGAGTGGTACCCACAGCTAAGTTGTATGGGAGGACTGACTACTGGTGTTCCTTTCCTTGGTATATCTGATCAGTGGGGCTGGGCATGTGTGCTAAGCTGTCAGGAAGAGTTATCTCCAGACAGGGCCTAGGCCTGCCTGCTTTCTCCTCCACTGTCCCCTCCTAATTCATTTTCCGCCTTTAATGTACTGTTGTGGAGCTTCCTCTCCCATTAGGGCCTGTAATGTGCACCGATTCCCTTCAGCTTGACTGCTCTTAATAGGCAGCGTAAATAGAATTTAGTGTGGCGTGCACTAACATCTCTATCCATTGTCCAGAGATTAAATACTTGCCACCGATGGTTCATGCATCATCAGCCTCGAGCCCAGCTTCATAGCTCCCAACCAAAGGAGGATATTAAATTAATTTGCAGGTTGCTTTAGCAAAACCTAACAAAAAAAAGCTCCATGAGAGAAAGGGAGGGGGTGCTGATGCATCTGCTCGCCATCAATCATGGGTGGGTGGGAGTGGTTAGAAGCCACAGAGGGCCTCTGGTCCATCTTGGGCTGTGTTCTTGGTAGGACCACACTGCTCAACTGCTTTATTCCATCCTGGTACCCACAGAGGCTCATTTTTAGCTCTTCTATTAGCTCTGGATTCAGATTTCTGGCCTGAGGAGTAGAGTGAGGGATGGAGTATAGTGGAGGGAAATGTGGGCACTAAGCCCAAATTGCAAGGGGTAGTTCTTTCTTTTTAGGGGTGTAGTCAGAGGACAAGTGACTTTGGTCATAGTTAGGGAGATGGTGAGACCTCCCTTTGGATAATTTGGGTTCCTTTGGTGTCCTTTCTTATTGGAACTCTGCCTGGGTAAGAGTAGAAGTCTGGGTCCTGGAAGGCAGACAGTGAAATGCCACAGTGAGAAACAGCACAGGCCTTGCCTCTGAAATCCGGCTGAGGCACTTTCTAGCTTTTTTGCATTTGGGTGGTGATTTGTGTTGCTTGGCACAGTCCTACAGAGAAGACAGATCTTCACACAGACACTGATGATCTGGGTACAAACAAGGGGATCTGGAGTTGTAGATAACAGCTTGGTCTCACTTAGGATCACATGGGTTGGACCTTCAGAGGTAAGCAGGAGTTATCTGGTAGGTTGATGAGGAAGACGGTGTTCCAAGAAAATGTCCTAGAGGCGCCCCATGCATGATGTTGTCAGACAGTGTAGGAATTCAGAGTGGATGGAAGGCACAATGAGTGTGGGGAAAGATGGAAAATGAGGCTGGGAGGTGAGACTGATGTGAGGGCAACTGGGAGCCATAGGACTGGGATGGGAAAATCCCGACGCTGGCTTGAAAGTCTCTGAACGGGGGAAAAGTTGCCATCCTTCCTTTTAGCTCTGGCATGTCCTGCAAATCAGAAAACAGTCCTTGTGCTGAGCAGGGCATGGAGAAGAAATACTGGATCTGGATTCCTGTCCTGTGTGCTTTGATTGCCTGGAGCAAGACTGAGGATGAAAGGAGGCAGGCAGAAGAGGTTTGGCTCACTCCACAGGGTCAGAATGGAAGCTGCCCCCAGTTAGTGAATGGACCAAAGGGAAAATCACTCTCCCAACAGGATTAGGGCAACAGTGGTGACACAAGGTAAGCATGTCACCACCTTCTAATTCCTTGCCCTGGCAGATAGCACAAATCAGTCAAGCCGTTTTTCCCAGAGAGGAACAAAAACCATAGGAATTTTAGTACAGACAGCATGAATACCCAGGATCACAGGGCTTAGTCGGCATGGCCATTGCTCCTGATGGAACTGATAGAACCAGCCAGTTATTTGTTTAGCTTCAAATCAGGGTGTTACTTCTCCCGGATGGTGGGTGTGGAAAGCCTTTCCTGTTTTCAGATCTTAGCAGATGATTCTGGTCTGTGTCCTGTCCTTCACTACACTGCGGCAATGAGGAAGTCCCTGTGGTAGAGTCCCTGTGCTAGAAGCGTTGGAGGCAAGAAGGGGTGAGGAAAGGGAGAGAGAACTCAGCAGTGGTCCAAGGCTCCACAGTGGGCTGCCGGCTCCTCCGTGACGTACATCTCCAACAGTGACCTCCACTTGTGGTGGTTTATTAATAGCTTTTAACACGATCATTCGGACTAATTGAAAATAGGAGTAGTGCTAATTATGGCCTTTACATTTTATTCCTTTTTTATTTAAAAAAGATGTTAAAAGCATTTATTGAGTAGTTTCTGGGGAAAAGAAATAAAAAGATCTACCCCCGGGGTGTTGTGATGGCTTGGTCTCCTGCCAACACCCCACACAGGAGTTCTCACGGTTCATTAATGTGATTTAAGGTGTCCAGGTGACCCCGTTACACAGCCATCAATGAGAGGTGCTTGAGGCACCCTTTGCTTCCTGGTGGCTCCTGGTCCTGAAGGTGGAGGATGGAGGACACTGCACGGGGCTTTTGGCTGATGCCCCTCACTGTGGCCCCTCTGTTTATGAGTGTGGCTGTTGTGTGGGCCCTGCTATGGGAATAAATGCTCTTCTGTCTTTATAGTTAGGGTTAAAAATCACATGTCTAATTAACCTTGTGTAGAGTTAATGCCCAGCTCTCAGTCAAAGACAGCAGGGGTTTAGACCACCCCATCCTCCTAGTAAAACAGAGATAATAGATGATGTGAGAATCAGTGCTGATTATTCTTCATTTTCCTTCTCCCTCTTCCCAATTTTTATTAATTATTATTATTATTATTTTATTTTAAAGGGAATAAAACAAAACAATAAAATGGAGCCAAACAAAATAGTGAGAACAATATTGAATTTCAAAAATAAGACAGAAGGAAATCTCTCATAGTTGCTATAATGCATATTATTATCTTCTAAATAGATGCTCAGATGATCAACTTTAGACCTGCAAAGTCAATCAAACAATACAAGCATTAAGTTGTTTTTCACTTCAGTAGCTATCAGCTCAGCCTGTGTTCTCCAAATCAGTTGCTTATGGGAAGTTGCTTACGGGAAGTGGTGGGAGAAGGCTTGGTTGTCTTGCTCCCCAGCTCACAGGAAGGGCTTGGCTTCTTGGTTTTCCTCCTGGCCCATGAATTCCACTGGGTCACAAAAAAGGGTTAGCTTCTTGGTTCTCCTTCTGGCCCATGACTGCCACTGGTGTGTAGAGGATCTTCAGGAAGCGTGTACGCTGGCTGGGGGTGAGGCACAGGACCTTAAATGACCAGAAGTAGTCAATTCTTGGTGCACTCTTGGGTGAGTTACTAAAATTCATGTGAATAAGTTTTTTTTATTTTTATTTATTGTTTTACCTTCATGATAGGGTGAAAATTGTGAGCTGTCTTACAAAATTCTTAAATTGGCTAGAATCTTGGCAGGAAATAAATAGTATACCCAGAAATGTTGCTGCGAAAAAGACATACCAAAGAAACTATTTATGTGGTGAAGGCAAGATTAAAGGAATAGAAAGGACTACGAGGCAGGTCCAGGTGTAGGAGCACACATAAACCAATTGCCTTTCCTCTCCATCAGGTTGAAGGTCTAGGGAGAGAAAAGTGTTTCTGGAGGCCTCTGGGAGGTGGTGTCTTGGAGAACCACACACTAGGTCTGAGTGTTGGAAGATGCAATAATGCTAGAACCACGTCAGACCCTCTTGTCTCCTGCAGGTGCTTTCTCAGAGCCTAGCACACAGCTAGAGGGAAGAGAGTTGAGGTGCTAGAGCAGGTAGAGGTCAGTATCCCGGGGATGGCCTGTGTCAGTGGAGCAGGATGAGGCAGGTGAGAACAACCAGAAGCTGGGAGAATGACATTTGTCAAGTGCTTACAGTAGTGTCTGTGTCTAATGTTTGATGAATGACAGCTGGGATAGCCTGTGGGCATATAGGACTCTTTAGATGAACCCTGGTAGCCTGTCTCCTCTGGAGAGGCTGAAAGCTCTTCCTTTTGAGCTGATGAGGACCAAGTTGGGTAGGGTGTAATGTAGCCCAACTTGGAGGACTTGCACCCAGGCTCCATCTCATAGTCACATCCCATGGACTCTCATCTGAGCTTCCTTACCTTGGCCAACTGCAGCCATTGACTTCACCTCTGGTGGTCCTCAGCCTTGCTCAGTCTCCCCTGTGTTCCCTGGGTCCATATCTTGTAGCTTTTGGCTGTGATTCTGAAAGTGGACCAGAAGTGTAAGCCCAGAAATTCCTGTCTGGGGAAGGTGTATCCTACTCTCGGAGTCCCCTTAGCACCAAATTATCCATGATGAACTGAAGGGACTTCGTTCTTGTGAAGCCTTTCTGTGGAGGTCCTTGGATCAGTAGAATGGTGAATTCCAAGGGGTTGCCATGAGACCTATGCTCCTGGATGCTTTAGGGCATCATCCCCCAAGGGACTAGGGTCTGAGGTATTCACCATGGGAGAGGGACAGCAGAGGGGGACAAGAAAGTGACATTTCATGAGTGCTAGTGCTTCTTGTGCATGGCTCTGACTGCTGGGCTGCCTTGTAGGTCACATAGGTGGGCCCCACCCAAGAGGCCTGGGGTGCTGTGAGCTGGGCCAGAGGTTTTCCTACTCTGTTATGACCAAGGTCAAAGGGGTCTGAGGGGCCTGGGCTGAGCCCCTAGGCATCACACAAGGGGAAGAGGTTAAAGTCCTCTCTTCCTCTCATCTATAGTTGGTTGTGTGTGTCCATTGGGCCCAAGGGAACTCTGGATTATCCCAGATTCAGTGTCTTCTGACAGTCTACCCAGGGTAGCCAGATAGCAAAAGGTGCTCAGTTAGATTTGGCTCTCAAATGGACCATGAATGTTTGTTTAACAGAAGCGTGTCCCCAACATTCCATGGGACACATGGTGATTTCTATTTATAGGAACTCTAGATTTAAGTCAGTGTCCTATGTGTCTGTATCTGGATCTATACATGAAATATCGTTTTGGTGCCAAATATGACTAGCTCATTGACTGCCCCCATCCTGCCCCCTCCCAGAAGTAGAAGTTTCACTGTGCACTCTCATTATCCCATGATTCCCTTAAAAAGGAGTCCAGGATCCAAGTTTGAAGAGATCTGAAATGGAGCAGTTTCAGATTCACAAAGCCCCATAGGCTGAGGCCTGGCTCCTACAGGCCTTTCTCCAAGCTGGGGAATGGGAGAGAGCAGAGGTGATGTATGAAGGATTATGGGGCCCGACAGTGGCTACTGCTGCAGCCCTGACCTCTCACATTGTGGCTAGAGTCAGGGATCAGCATTCGAACTGAGCATGTACTATACTCGGTTTACTTTATTTCACCCTCTCACAGCCCTATGGCGCTGTGCTGATGCTATCTTATCGTACTTGTGAAAACTAAGGGTTTAAAGGCAGCTCACATGTGACAGAGCTGGGTTGGAGCTCAGTTCTGATCCCAGGGCTGAGCTGTCTGCTGCTCTTCCACATTTCTACCCTTCCGGGTCTGGGCCTTCTTTTTGCCTTGGGTGTCATCAGCCGCAGATCACTTCATGGAGGGACTTCAACTCCTGAAAGAGGCTGGCTTGGGGATGTTTTCCACACGACCCCCCACCCGCACCCTGTGCAGCTGTGTAATGAGCCCACATCTGTTACCACCACATGTTGCTCAGTGTTACGCAGATGTAAAGTCTCAATTTTTCTAATTAGCAGCAACACGAAGTCTATCTTAATTTTCTCCTCCCCTCCCTCTAATAAATGTGATATTAACAAGGTTACACGTCTGCATTTTTGCTTGGTGTAATTGAATCAGGTATCAGGTTTGATTAGTAGGTGTGGGGCACGGGAGTCTGGTCAGGCTGAGGGGCTGGGAGAAGGAAGACCCAGGTCCCAGACCTTGACAGGCCTTGGAATGCAGAGGAGGGTAAAGAGGAGAGAGAGAGAGAGAGAGAGAGAGAGAGAGAGAGAGAGAGAGAGAAGTAGTGATACAGAGGAATACACACACATACACGGAACATGAGCATTAGACAAAGATAGGGAGAGGAGAACAGAGAGGCACAGGGCAAGAAAGACAATGTGGGAGTAGTCAGCACTGCATCCCTGAGCCCAGGGAGGGCCCAGACTAAGGAAGGCTAGGCAACCACAAGGTGTTCCATACCGTACTGCTGAGCCTGGGGGCTGCGGGCCTGAGTGCTGCTCCTGGTTCTGGGTGACCAAAGGTCAACCAGTTCCCCTCTCTGGGCTTCAGTTTCTCTCTTTGTAAAAAAAGTGGTAAGTCCTACTCACTGCAGAAAAAGTGTGAGAGGTTTCACTGAAGCACTTGCCCCTCTCTTCTTGGACTGGGAAACCCCAAAAAGGCAAGCAACAAAGGTTCTACCACTTATAAAAATGTCTTCATCCATGAGTCCAGCTGACATGTCCCTGGAAGCACCCTGCACACATCCAGGCTGTGGGTGTAAGCCATGTTTGGAGGGGAGAGGGCACCCTTGGTTCTAGTGGGCTCTGAACTCTCTAACCTGTGAAATGCCAATTTCCAGCTGTGGTGGACCTGGGTACCCTTACTCTTCCACTGGCTCCCTGACAGATAAACCCAAGCCTCCAGGTCACTGTGGTCTCTGCTTACTGTGGCACCCTGTCCTCTCACATCCTGTGCCCTGGGATACCCGGGGCTCCTTTACACCTTCACATCTTTGCACCTCTGCCCCCACTGACTCCATCTGGTATGCCCTTCTCACCTCTGCACTTCCCTGGGACAAGTCTTAACTCAAGTGTCATTGCTGACTGGGGACCTGCCCTGATAACTGAGGAGTGACTCCTTCCTTGAAGCAATGGCACACTTCTTTCCTTTTATATTGCTATGTACAGTATTTATGGGACTATCTCTGGTCATTGTTTGCATCACTGGGCCTGGCTGGCACCTGGTGGGTTCTCAGGATGTATTTGCACATGTGAAAGTGTGAGCAGGAGTGTGCAGGTCCCAGACAGTGTGTGTAAAAGGAGGGCTACAGTGGCCACTGCAGTATGGTAGTGCTGCATTCCTGCTGTGACAATTTCTCCCGCTGATGACTCCATCCCTAGGGCCTTGGGAGACGCTGAGAAGCTTCTGTCAAGGGGCAGTGGCTTTTCTCCCCTTGCTAAAATGAGATATGAATAATTGATTCAACTCCTGAATAATTAATCAGATATTCAATAAGGAAAGTAATTGTTTGGCACATTCTCCCACAGATGGCCTGGTTCAGCCACTGCCCCACATGGGCTGGATAGCTAGTAGGGGTTATGGGTTCATAGGAGCCCAGAGCCAGCTGAGGGAGGCCACCTTGCCTGACACTTCTGGTATTCTTTTCTGGCTCACTGCTCCCTGCGTGACACTGTTTGCCTCCATATATCCACCAAGATGATGGGCTTACAGTCTTTTCACATAAACTATCTGGCTTCTTCCCTGACCCCCTCTTAGCTCTGAGATAGGACCCTTTTGCCTTTGGCAGTGATGCCAAAGGCTCTGATAGCTCTGGGCTGTTGGTCCACTCACTGCTCTGGGCAGCTTTCATTGTCTCCCAGTGTGCATGGGTATAGTGCTCTGCATGACCTCCCACCTGCCCTTCAGTTGTGAGACTCTGAGGAATGTTTCTCAAGAGTCCCCAGTGGGACTGTTGCCCAATTGTGCACCACAGAAACTTGCTCAAGGATATGCCATTGGATGGCTTCTCTCCCTCTCCTTTGCTTTCTAGGTTATCAGATAAAAGTCCTTTTCGGAAGACCTATTTAGGGGAAACCCAGCTGTGACTTTTCTTACCTACTTCCAGCAGGGTGACAAGCGAGAGGATCTTGAGCCTGCCTTTTCTGTTTCCATTTTCTTTGTCACTTTTCAGAGTCCAGATGGTAAGTGTTCTACTTGGAGTGCAGCAACAATCTCAATGCCTATTAGAGTGGTGTATTTCTGCACCCAAATATTCCATTTCCATTCATAGTACAAAATCTAGTTATACTTAAGTCTGTGCTTATATTTAAAAGAATATGACCAATGTAGCTAAGATAAAATCAGTGTCTTCTGAGATTTCCCCTTTTCTCATCCAGGTGTCAGCAGAAGTAGTTCCCAATGGCCCAAGTTCCTTGGAGGCTCTAAAAATGTCCTCACTTATTTAGATCACCTGTGCCTGAATGATTGGTCAGTGCCTCTGATTCCAGTTGGTATCTTTTGGAAATTTCTTCAGTATTCACTTCGCTAGGTGGTTGCTTCCCTCTCTTGTTCACCTGGCTCTGCCTCTTTGTCCAGATTGCTTAGTATAGGTGTGGATTTCTTATGCTGCGCAGTTTGAGTGTCATTCACTAGAATCACGATGTGGATGACATTCCCTAGGATTTTGTAGTGTATAGCTTAATCAGCTGTGCACAGTAGCCCTTTTCTTGAAAAAAGTAGGCTTCCTTCCTGTGCTGTCTGGCTACTACCCCTAATTTCACCTGGATTCTTTTGCTGCCATGGTCCCTAGCATAAAGATAGGATTGCAATCCGTATTCACCAGCACTTGCTAATAGTAAACACAGGAGGTGGACGGCTGAGAGAAAGCAGGCCCTAGAGAGTGACCAGGAGTGACACTGAGAAGGCAACCCATACCCTGGGCTCCGGGGATGCTTGCTTCAGGCCTGAGTGTACCTCCCAGAGGCTTCTGTCATGCTGCTGCGCAATCTCCAGCTCGTGGCTGCTCTTTTGGAGCCTGGGCTCCTTCCTGGTGCGATGGTTCTCTCTGGATGCCAGAGGTTCCTGGTACAAACCTGCTGCCCGGCCTTCCTCAGATTTGCTGAGGGCCAGAGCCGGAGGCCCTTAGAAAGAATTAGGAGAAACCTGGCTGCTAGACCCTTCCGGAAGTAAAAGATGTAGGGCAAGGAGGGTGGCAGCATTTAAGTCAGAGGAAGGAAATGCCACCCAGGACCTAAGCTCTGGGTTATTTATGCACGTTCGGAAATGGCTTCATGCATCCAGGCGCAATCCAATGATTTGTCAATGAAGGCCTCCTCACGCCCTCTGCCCCTGCCCCTGCCTCTGATAACATTTACAGTAAATCTATTGCACTGACCATTAAATCCAAGGCCGCCTCGAGCGATCGCTTCAATGGGGTGCTGACAGGCCGAGAGTTAATAATGATGCGGACGCTAACCTGTTTATTGATTTGCTTTTTGTACCCTTCATCCCGGCTCACTTCTTCTCTCTCTCCGAGGAGAAATCTTGGGATTAGTAATCAGGTGACAGCCTCACCCCCCTCCTGTTTCCAGCCATGTCATCCTGCTTAAACTCTCTGAGATAAATTGCCTCTACCTCCCCGGCCCCTGCCAGCCATTCACTCTCAGTTACTCAGCACAAGATGTTGCATCTGTCACTGGAGCCAGCAGACAGAAAAAAAACATTAACACAGACATGGAAAGCTTTTAACTTTGACAGGAGGAGTGCAGGAAAGTTTTATATTTAGCCCCTCAAGCAAAGGCCACGGTCAATCCATTAGGGGGGGAGCTTGTCAGACTTGGGGTGCGGCAGAGAGGACTGGGACCTGGCGACTGGAGGAGGAGACACTTGATCGTAGTCTGAGGAGCCTGGATATGGAACCAGAGTGTCCACTGCCTCTCCTTTCTTTAATCTGGGGAAGGGATAGTGGGACGAGGGTAAGTCATTAGGGGTTGAGGCAAGGCCCCGGATGTGGGCCTGCTTCTGAGCTAGAGTTTTAAACTGTTTTACGATTCTAAGATGTGGTGTTGCAAAAAAGCTGTCCTGTTTTGTGACCACAGCATTGTCATTATGCACAAATAAAGTAGATCTTTTTATGGAAGCTTCAAAAATAAAGAGAGGCTGGCTTCACAGGAGGCAAAACTTAAGACTTAAAAACAAAATTATTTTCTCCCCAAGAGCTAATCATTTCAGGCTGAGTATGATCCCTCACTTCTGCTCCTCCTCTTCTCCCATCTCTGTATTTATTTTTCTCTCTTCCTCTCATTCTACTCTCTCAACTTTCTAAATGAGCCCTCTCTGTTTCTTGCCCTTTCTTTTCTTCTCCTAAGTCTTATTTCTTCCTCAAGAAGAAACTTCAGAAGTAAAGAAGCCACGTGTTTCTCAGAATTTCAATCGTTCCCATGTCTTTCCTTGGGCTACACAAGGGGTAGCGACCCAGCTGGCAGTAGGTAGGGATGGGGAGACAATAAACATCCCTGTAGTTACATGTGTATGTGTGCATTGCTGCTCCAGAATGGGAATGGTGAAGATGGCTTTGTGGAAGACACAGAATCTGGACCTGCCTTTGACAGACCAAGGGTCCTTTTGGTCAGCATTTGCAAGTAAAGAGGGGACAAGAGGGGCTGGAGGCTTCAGGTCTCACTCACAGTAGAGGCCAATGAAGGGACAGTGGCTTGGAGTTGGAGGAGGGAAAGGTAGTGAGTTTGGGCAGAGGAACTTGGTGGAGACAGGGTGTGCAGAAGCCTTTAAATGCTGCCTTACGTGAGGCTCCTCCCAAAGCAGCCCTTGACCGGATTCCAGTGACAGTTGTTTATTTGGGAAGTGACCCCAGGAAGCACTGGACAAGAGTGGTGAGTGAGGTAGAGAAGAGGAGGACATTAACATAAATTGAGTCAGACTGGGTGCATTCTGCTGGAGACTTCTGGTACACCACATAGAACTTACTTACATCATCCCTGCTGCCAATGGGAGAGAGGCAGCTGGGCCACGGAACTGTCAGCCTCCCACCCCACATCACTAGCTGAGGCAGCTCTGAGTGGGAGGGGCATCATCTCAGTAATTCTGGGCTGTGCTACCTCAGAGAGTCTCCAGAAGCTACTGAAATTTGGGAAGATGCTTGGGAGAGTGTAAGGAGCTTTGAGGTTTACAAATATAAATGAGGCACCAGTAATACCTGCTTCGAACTCCCAACTGTCAGAACATGTGTGCCCCATATTTCTGCCAAACGAACCTCTGCAAGAGTTTGGAGCAGGGTCTTTGTTTTCAGTGGGTTCTTGGGATGAACTTGCACCAGGGAAAGAAATTATGTGTTATTGTCTTCTAGGGACTGAGTCATATTCATCTTTTTTTTTTTAATCATTGTGAGTATTTTACAGGGTTTGGCTGTTGTAGATACTGGAAATAGTAGATACTGGAAAATGTTGAACATTATCTCCTTGTTGTCCCTATATTTGCACTTTTCTGTTTTTCTGAGTTTATGAGCTAGTGGAGAGCAGAGAGCAGATATGTGTTAGTTTTGACCTTTGGATTTTAGCATAAGGCTGTGCACGAGTTAGGGGATCAGGGAAGCTTTGTCAAAGTCATGAAGGAAGAAAAAGCATTGGAGATTTTGTTAGATGGGTTTGAATGGACAGGCCCTGTATTAGTCAGGTTTTGAGTTGCTGGGACAAAGCACTTGACACCCACTACTTAAGGAGAGAATGGTTTAATTTGGCTTATGGTTTCAGGGGTTGCAGAACATAGCAGGCCAGCTCCAAGGCAGAAACAGCATGGTGGAAGGGCATTGTGGACTAAAGCTGCTTACTTCATGGTAGCTGGAAAGCAGGGAACAGGAGAAGAGCACCAGCAAGAGATACACCCTCCCAGTGACCTACCTCCTCTGGCTGAGTCCTGCCTCTTAATAGCACATTCAGCTATGTGCACCAGAGAATTAGCACACTGAAAAATACAGTAATCTGCTCATCTCTCCACGAGTCTCTTAAACCAGTCAAGTTGACAATTAACTGTCAGAGGCCTTATGGATCCTTGCCTGCTGGTCTTGGACAGAGATGTGTGAGCCCCAGGTGAGCTGATGGTCCTTTCTCAGGTGTAGGAGAGGACACTGGGGTAGGCCAGAGGGTGGATTATGAGAGCAAAGGATGCTAGCTCAAATAAGCTGGAAACAGTGGACTGTCCAGGAGTCCCAAGAGTAGGAACCAGAAACCCAGCCCCAAGTTGAGTTGGAGTCTGGAGGGCAGGAGATCAGCTGTGGAGAGGGGAACTGGCAGTACCTCCTTCCTCTTTCCTCCCTGATCTTCCTTCCCTCTGTTTGTCAGTCTCAGATTCCCCACCAAGCCCTGGAGGGTCCAGGATGGCCTGGGTGGGCTCTAGCTATAGTCTCGAACTTTAAACATTGACTTAAGAATCTCAGGTCTGGGGACGGACTCTTCTTTCCCAAGGCAACCATTCTTCTCAACACTGCCTAACTGTACCAGGAGCTCTTGGAAAGGCTTCTTACCCTTCTCAGAGCTCAGGTGAAGATAAAAGTGGGGCTTCTATCTCTAGAACACGGGGCCCTGTCATAGCTTTCCTTGTGGGTCCCATATTTGGCTGAGGTCTGGAAGAGACTTCATTCTCCAAGGACACTCAGTCTGTGTCCTGGCTGGAAACAGCTTTCCCAGGGCAGGTAAAGATCCCAGTCCTATGAGTGTTGAGAGAAGGAGGTGTCTGGTAACCCCGAAGGGTGGTATCATTTCACCAGTTCCAGATGAGGTGAGTCTTTGGCTGCTGGACAGGGCATAATGGCTCTTGCTTTACATATGATGATAAAGATGGAGAGAAACGAAGCCAGGACAGATCTGTGTCTCCTGTAGCAGCCACAGTTGCTGAATCTGCTGTTTCTGAGAAAGTGAAATTTCAGCCCCTCCACTTCCCTCCTAGCTGGGTTGTCAGGACATGTGGACAGAGTGTCAGCTGACCTCTCTGACCTCTTGGTGGAAAATGAATATTCATGTGCAAATACTCTATACAGGTTGCTTAGTCACTCTGGTGATACAGTTTTTACACCTCCAGACCTTGGTGTGAGGGAAGCTGGAGAGGACTCCTATGTGTGGCCAGTGTTCTTTTATCTCTGCTGAGGTGGTCTGAATGTTACTGTTCCTCCAAATTCACATATTGGAATCCTTACTCCCAAGATGATAGTGTTAGGAGATGGGATCTGTGGGAAGGGATTAGGTCATGAGAGAGGAGCTATGATGGATGCAATTAGTGTCCTAAAGAAAGAGGCCCTAGAGAGCACCTGGCTCCTTCTACCATGTGAGGACCCAATGAGAAGCTGCCATCTATGAGGAAGTGGGCTTTTATCAGATACTTAGTTTGATGGTGCCTGGATCTTGGACTTCCCAACCTATAGGCCTGTAAGAATACAATTCTTTTAAGTTACTCAGTTGATGGTATTTTTGTCACAGAAGCCTGCATGGACTAAGATAGCAATGTTGGGGGTGAGCACTCAAAGAGGGCAGAGGGAGCCTAGACCATGCCCTGCCTCCAAGGAAATGATGCCACCATCCCCTCTCTACCTTTTCATCTCTTACAATATGGACAGGAAAAACTTTAGTCAGGAATGTTCAGAATGCTGAGAAGATGGGCTGGAGGGATACAGGAAGGGAGTGGGGGAGAAAAGAAGGGTTCACATTCATGGAGTGCTGAGGAGGATTTTGCAGGCTTTTGGGAAATGTGGATAGGAAACCAGTCCTTGAAAGACTCTGATGTGTGTCCACCCATCTCCATGTCCTTTACCTCTGAGGTACTGCACTTAGGTGGGGCTGTGGGGTGATTCTGGCTGGTAGACTCTAGTGGCAGTGATGTCCACTGCTTCCAGTTCTTACCATCTCCCACACAATACTCCATTTTCTCCTTCTTCATCTTCTGCCTGAATGGAGAGGATTCAGAGGATCTGAGGATGCTCAGAGACATGGACAGAAGGACTCTCAGTCCTAAAAAGGAGGACTGTGAAGGCGCGAAGATCTACATTACTCCCTTGCACTTCAATTCAGCTGTTCTGTCATTCCTTTATTTGGCAGACATCATGGAGAGTGAGTGCTTTCTCTCTTTGAAAAATGCTGTGAGGAGACCAACACCTGCCATTAGATGCAACAGAAATGTGTGTTTGTAAAAAAAAAAAAAATAAAATAAAATAAAGGAAATGTGTTGATTGCTGAGGCAAGGTTTGGGTCTTGGGACAGTAGGAAGGGGCTGAGTTGGGCATAGTGATGAGTTTGGGTTTTATTGCTAATGACAGTGCAATGCCACTAAAACATTAGGCAGAAGAATGTGATGTTAGAAGCTGCATATTTGAAAGACCCATTGACAGCTACATAGAAAAAACATCAGAGTGAGCATGAGGCGGGGACCACTCAGGAGGCCTCTTGCCACATCTGTGTTTGCTTTTGCTGCAGTTTTTTCTTCTCGGTCAAATTCAGGGCTGGCTTTTGACTCCCTCATCTCAGGGGAGGCTGGGGACTGGGTTGAGGGTGTGACAGAGAAGATGCCAGAAAATACAACCATCTCAGTAAATTTTCCAAAATCAACTTAACAAACTGTCTTGTCTATAGTTTTCAAAGCCTCTGCTTATTTGGAGGTCACTGACTTTCATGCTCCAGACTTCTACAAGTTCTGCCATTCTCCTGCATCACTTAGGGACCAGAGGCACAGATTCTTCTAGGAAGGTGGAGTATATAGCCAGGCAGATAGACACCAATTGTAAGCCTCCTCTTTATGGTTTAGATCTAGAATGTCTCCTAAAGTTCTCATGCTCAGAAATGGAGCTTCTGGATAGTGGGAGTTCTACACTCATCGGTGGATCAATCCACTGATGAGTTCATATGCTGTTAGAAGGTGCGGCCTGATTGGAGGGATGGATCACTGGAGGTGTGACCTGAAAGGTTAAATTCTTGTCCCTCCCTCTTCCCTTACCTCTCTGCTTCCTGGCTACCTTGAGGTAAGAAAATTTCTTCTGCCAGGTTCTTCCACCATATTTCTGCCTTGGAGTCAGTCAACCATGGACTGAAACTGTGAGCCAAAATAAACCTCTTCTCTAAGTTGTGGATGTTGGGTACTTTGTCTCAGCAATAGGAAAATTGTGAATACACGCTCCATCTGCATTCAAACTTGCTGTGTGGTTTAAATTACTTGGCTTCTCTGGCTCTATCTTTATAAACAGGGTTGCAATAAGGATCACATGAATTGAGGCATGGGAAGTTGCTGGCTCATACAAAGGGGCTTTTCCTCTCCTTCTTTTCCTTTCCTTCCATTCCCAGGGCATGATCTTTTGAACCTGTTGTCAGCTCCTCACTTATTTTTGGTCATCATACTTTTGGCCCAGGACATCCTGCTACCAGCAAGGGTGAAACAATCAGCTGAGAGCTCTAATTAGGATCGTAAATATCCCTGCCCCTTCATAGCATCACTGTTTTTGTCCTGTAGAAGCTGCCTTCCCTGACTCTTTATTTCTACCTAGTATGCAGTCACACAGAGGGCCTGATATGGGTTCTCAGAGGTTGTTCAGGTGGCTTTGAGCGGGGTAGTCCTGGAAATGTCCAGGAAGGACCATGATGCCAGTGAATACAGAACCTGGAATGTGGTATTTTCTACTCTAAAAGCTCTAGAGAATTTCTTTATTGCCTTAGTTGGAAGATGAGGACAGAGAACGTGACAACAGAGAGCAAGATACAAGGTTGGGAGAAGGCCACAGCAGTGATCAGAATGACAAACCAATGACAAACCAATGGCAAATGGAAGTGCTTTGCAGAATGTATTATTGTTTTGGGCTGAGTTGTGTCCCCCCAAGTCCATATGTTGCCATCCTAACCTCCACTACCTCAGAATGTGGTTGCATTTGGAGAGTGCCATTACATCGTGATATATGAAAATGAAACCAGGAGCATAGGCCCTAGTCCCACATGGCATCTGTCCTTATAGGCAGAGGACATTTGACCCAGAAATGGTTATAGAGGGAAGGCAATGTGTAGAAGAGGATGGAAAAAACAACTATCTACAAACTGAGTGAAGATGCCTTGGAGGAACTTAACCTGCCAACAGCTTGATCTTGGATCTCCAGCCACCAGAACCATGGGGAAATAAGTTTCTGTCATTTAAACCACCTGACCTATAGTACTTCTTACAGCAGCTCTAGGAAAGCAATGTAACCTCAGAGGAAAGAAAAATATTTGAAGTTCTGGCATTGTAGATCTATGCCTTGGCAAGTTGAGGCATCAGTGCCTGATGCTATGGATGATATAATTGCTGAAAATTTTGTAAAAACACAAGTGACCTAAATGTGACTGTTCTGACACAGATGGCTTTCATACACATGAGTTAATGAAGAAAGCAGAATCAAGGGAAGAAAAGAAGGTAATCAAAATGGGACCCAGGGCAAAGTCTGAGGTTAGCAGGTGCCCTTTGCTTTCATTGTCTGGCCTGCACAACCCTGCAGCACTCTGAGTCTAGAGTACCTGTGAGTAGCTTGTTGCAGGACTGCCACTTGTCAGCTGATCAAGAGGGCCCTTTGAATTGTCATGTGTTGGTTTGTTTGGACTAGAGAGTCCAGTTCCAGGAATTGTACCATTTTTGTTTGTATAACAGTGTTTATACCATTATGTTCACATTTCCACCCTGTTGTCTAGAATAAATGGAAAGTGAATGTTTTGAGACTAGTGAGAAAACATACAGGTCTCAAACAATGAACACTGGTGACCAAGTTGGAACTTAGTGGGTGCCTGAGAAAGTAAAATCTTTTGCTTCATTGGACATGCATTTGACTTAGGGAGGTTGATGGAGTGTTGGATTGAGAAAGAAAAATAAAATTGAAGAACTATATACAAAATGCATTTCCTAGATAATGGTTAATGGCAAGGGATGATTTGAATTTGATAAGTGGCTTAACTCTCTAGGAATGGAATATTCCACTTATACAGTATTTAAGTGTACTATTTAACTTTCATTCAGGCTTTGTACACATTTCTGAGAATGCATGATAACACTGAAGCAGCAGGCAAGTGTGGCGCATAGGCAAAGGAGGGAGTCCTTTGTATTTCCTATCTTTTACTGCGTAACAATTGACCACACATTTAATGGCTTAAAGCAACATCCTTAACATCATTCATTGTTCTCTAGGTTAGAAATCTAGACTGGGTTCTGTGATGAAATGAGGGTGTTTGGCTAGTTGGACCAGGTGACGATCTAGAAACTCAGAAGGAATCTGTTTCCACATTCATTCAGGTTGTTAAGTCCAGTTTCTAATAGCTGTGTCTAAATTTCCTGCTTGTTTGCTAGTTGCCAGATGGGATCTGTTCTCTGCTCCTAAGATCCCTACCTTTCTTTTCCTGGGGTCCTCTCCATTTTCAATCCTGCAGTGGAGCTTAAATCTGACTTCTTCCACCAACTGGAAAAAATTCTGTTTGTAAGGAATCATATGATTAGACTGGCCCCACCTGGATAATTTCCTTTAAGATCAACAATACCACAATACAATAAGGGATGTCTTATCTTGCTCTTGGGTCTAGATATTAGGGGGCATGAAAATTCAGGGGCCATTTAAAAAAATTCTGACTATCCCACTCTGTAGATGGCTCCATGCCTGAGGTTT
Organism: Dolichotis patagonum; assembly: GCA_004027295.1. Taxonomy (NCBI): domain Eukaryota; kingdom Metazoa; phylum Chordata; class Mammalia; order Rodentia; family Caviidae; genus Dolichotis; species Dolichotis patagonum. Next base: position 49,707 of record PVJX010003554.1, on the reverse strand, counting down.
AGTACTGGAATGGTTACTTAGTTGATGTGGTAACTTACTATGGGTTAGTAAGAATACCTGGTTTTTCTTACTCCAACTCTGACATTCTGTAGAAGTCATGGCTATACAGGACACCACTTCCAGATTGTATGAGTTTTGCCTTTGGTATCTCACATTATTTGAGTATGAAATAGCTTTCCTCTGTGATTTCTCATCTAGGAAACTGAGATGTAACAAAATGAATGAGATTTGAGTTTTGCTTCTGTCACCTAACTAACTTTTGGACTTTGTGCTGGTTTCTTAACCTGTGCTTTGTATTTCCTATCACACACACACACACACACACACACACACACACACACACACACACACACATACTCTTCTTTTCCCTAGGGTGGGAGGGGAAGAAGAATAATCTCCTTCTGAGTACAGACAGCTGCAGCCAGACAGAGGAGAAGAAATCAGAGCACCACGGGCTCCTGCCTGACTGGCTGGGGAAGGAGAAAAGCAGCCCTCAGTTCTGAAATCCCAAAATAGTCGTGTTTGTTGACCTCAAAGGTTTTAGAGAAAACCTCTCCTCCCTTGGGCTCTGGGTAGAGCACTTGTCTGGGGAAGTGGGGATATAAAAAGTCTAATGTCAGATTCCATTGTTAATATTCATCTCTTATTTCCCTCCAACCTGTTTGAACAATCAGGAGTGGAGTTTACACAACCATCTTTGAAAGATAAGCTCTCTTTCTCTATACAAAGTACACTTTCAATAAATATCAGCTATTATAATATATTTGTTTATGTGCCGTCCGCCTTCCTCCCCAACCTCAGGCTTCCAACTCTGAACTTCCAAGGGCTTAGGTCAGGATTTACTTGTCTTTGTGCCTTGCATGTAAACAGCCAACATGGCAGTTGTTACAACACAGGTGTTCAGCTTTAAAATGTTCATTCATTTTTTTCTCCTCTGCTTTGCTGCAAAAGTTCTGCAGAAAAGGAGGTTAATAGATGAGAGAGAAAGCTTGAAGAGCCGGGCTGAGTTTTAGAGGCTTAAAAGGGCTCTATTCATTGGATGAGGGAAACACTGTAGACAGGGGAAAAGCAGAATATGGTAGATGGGTAGGGAGGAAGGACAGAAGCAGCAGTAAAGAGGGATGTGGTGAAAACACTTCAGGGGTGCTATGAGAAAAGAAGAGACCCTTGGGGCCTGGTGCCTATGGGTTGGGTGGAAGTTTGGGCAGTGTTAAAAAACCAATGTACTGTGGGATCCCAATTTTTCTCTTCTGTTCTTTGGCTTATATTCCAAAGAGGATTTATGCTGGATTTATTCCATTCTTACAAATGAAGGTCAACTTATCCTGGCTTGCCTGGGACTTTTTCAGTATTTGCACTAAAACTTCCACATCCCACAATTCTTCATCATAGGAAACCCAGGATTATCAACCATTCTCTGTATAGCTACACATGGGATTAGAAGTGGAGAAGATGTCAAATTTCACCAGGAATCCTTGAGGCAAGAGACCTAGATTTCCTGAGTTTTAACAGGAAACAAGACTGATGGCAGAGGTCTTGAGGTATTGTCTTGTATGGTACAGAAACCTCTTAAAGAACAGAATGCCATTTTCAGGGCATTTCCCTCTTATCTCATTGGAACTTAATGGAATTTAGGTATAAATTTTTATATATAAGTAAATATGCAAACATATAAATTTGTGTATATTTATCAAGTATTGGAATATATATGTACTTTTATTTTTATGCTTGATCACCCAGAGATTTGTACAGCATTCACATTTCTTTCCCCATCACCAAACCATCAAGACTGCCGCAAACATGGCATGTAATTGTTTAAAACTGGTAAGCAAAATTGACTTCCATTTAGAAGCCAACCGTGATCACCTGGCAAAGGCCACTGGTAACGCTGTGTAAGGAAGTTTGAGGGCAGCTTCTGGGCTATATGATGTGACAGCCATAACTGGTTGGTGATGTCTGTCGCCATATAGGAGAGAGAAACAACTATGAGAATACTCCACATTTGGTATCCTTGACTGTCTGAACACACTTAAATTTTACTGGTTTTCTCCCTTCTCTTTACCCAGCTTCATTTCAAAGTGGACTGTGCCTTCTGGGCAGATCTTGTGATTCTTGATGTCATTCCCAAGTGTGGAAAGACTTTACCTTAAGATTGAAAGACTTTACCCTAAGTCATGACTCTCTGCCTTCTCACTTTTCCCCCGTGTTAATGAGCAGCCCATGTTTCTACTTTCTTTTTGGTAGTTGCAGCTTACTGACTCCTCTTTTCCTATGGTCTTGCCTGACTGGCTCTTGATTATCTTTGCTGTGACGTGTTCAGGAGCTCTAGAGCAGCTGCTACGTGGCTGTGCTTCCCTCTCACTGTTCGAGGCAGAGGCTGTTTCTCCCACTGAGAAATTAAAATGGACTTTGTTTAATCAGAGTTTTCTTTTAATTCTACAAAGGTTGAATAATAATTTCTTTTGTGTTCCTTGCAATCTGTGTTAGTCACCTTTTTTCTACTTTAAAAATTTTTATTTCTCATATTTTGTGTAGCTTTAAAATATATTACTGGACTTTTTTCTTTTTTTTGCTTTGCTTTTTGTCATTATGGGACTGCATGTACACTCTTGTCTTGAATAATTAAACATCCAAATAAATCTAAAGGTTTCAGACTTTAGATATGTTAGTGCAGATGGTATCCTTTAAAAGTAAGGAAACCAACTAGGTAAGCCTTTGGACTACCCCAAGACTCTTCCTGGTGAGGGTTCTGCCATCAGAGAAGCAAAACCCAAACCATGCGGAGCAAACTCACTGTGTTGACCTCAGAGAGGCCAAGTCTGCTAGAAATTTCAGGGATAAAATAGCAGAGAAGAGAGAGCAAGAGCAACTGAGAGTCCTGGTGTAGCACACCTGCACTCTCAGCACTCTGGAGGGTGAGGCAGGAGGATTACAAGTTTGAGTCAGCCTGGGCAGCTCAGTGATTTAGTGAAACCCTGTCTCAAAATAAAAGACAAAAAGTCCTGGGGATGTAGCTCAGGATGAAAGCCTTGGGTTCAATTCCTGTATTAAGAAAAAGGAGCTATTTTACTTTCACAAGTAATTTATATCATGTTGCTCTTCCTCATATCCCCCCCCATGGCTCCCTATTACCCTTACCTAAAATATAAAATTCCTTATTTTGATAAGAACTTGCATCATGGAGCTTCTGCTTCTCTCCAGCCTTATCCTATGTTCCTCTTTCCTTCCTTTGCTCCACTCCAGTTTCCATGGTTTCCTTTCAGCTAAAGACGCATGAAGTTCTTCCTGACTTGAAAATTTTGCAAACTCTTCTGTGTGTCTAGATTCTTTCCCTCATGTCCACAGCTGGATCCTTGTCACCCTGCAAATTTGATCTGGTTTTCATCTCCACAATTCCAAAAAGGTGGTTCAACCCTTCTGTGTTCATCTTTCTTATTTTGTAATTGCAGATGCATTAGTTTCTCCCAGATACCTCCAGACCCTAAACACCCTGAGGACAGAGACTGTGTCTACCTCCATCACTCTTTGCACTTACCACCATCTCTATGAATGCTTATTAATAGAAAGATGTGCATGTTTCAAAATTTAATCTGGGTCTGGGGAGGGAAAAATCCTTTATTTCTTTACTCATTCATTTGCACTCTTGAATATTTATTGTACTGGGCTCTGACATGCTTAGGGCATGGGAGAAAATATTGGATTTTTACCCTTAAGATACTCACAGTTCAATAATGCAATAGGAACTTAATGGAAGGATGTAATATGCGCCAAAGCACTGGAGAAGAAGCATCTACATTTACATGCAAATAAAGAAAAGCTTCCAAATGTTGACTCTTGAATTAGGTTTTGAGGGATGAGGTTGACTCTTGAGTTAGGTTTGAGGGAGAAGTTTGTGGTTTGTGCAGGTTGAGAGAAATTGTTCTACATGGAGTACAATAACAAGTGCGGTGATGTGAGTAAGCACAGAATGGCAGGAAGAAATCAAAGTACTTTAGTACTGGTGATACCTCAAGTGAGGTAACAAGTGAGGGGAGGGATTGATATAGGAGATGTGGCTAGGTATGGCAAGTTGAAGTTATTGATTTGTGGGATTAGTGGGATCACATTGTTATGTCAGGAAATTGCTCTAGGAGGGAGAAAAGAGAAGGGGTGGACTGAAGGGTGGGAGACCGTTGCGCTTTTCATAAACCTGTATGCCAAGTTGCCTCCCTGCTTAAAGCAGACCTGACCAGTAGGATGCTACGCTCTTTGCCACTGAGCCTACTCCTTACCTCAGAGCGCTCCACACAGCCCACGCAGCGGGACTGGGCTCGCTACATGCAGCTGTGGCATTTCTTGGACCAGATATGTCTGGGGACACTTCCAACTTTGATAGTATCATTTTAAAACACAGATTAACTCAATGATGAATATTTCTACTTTGACAGGAGAGAATGCCTTCAGTCAAGAAAGTGTAGCTCTAATAGTGAAATTTTCTGCACTGGCAGAGTAGGAAGGGTATTTTGAAGGAAATTGCCAGGTTTCCTTCAGGACAGGTGCGTTTTTCATTATTGGTCAGTCTGCTGACCTTTATGCAAGATGTTGTTCCTTTGGCCAATACATATGTATGAGGCCCAACTATCCCACTTCCTAAAGCAACTGGCTAACACTGATAAGGAGGCGATTTCTGTGAGGGGAGAAGAGCAGGTCTTCGTGTCACCCAGCTTGGGTTCTAAGCCCTGCTCTGCACTTCTCTGACTTCAGAAGGGAGCATACATTTCTTTTTTTTTCTTTTTTCTTTTTTTTTTTTTACAGAAGAAAGATTTATTTGTTACAGATCTTAGAGATTTCAGTCCATCCTCAGTTGGCTCCAGCCATTCATGGACACTGTAAACAGCAAAAGTGAAAGCAAAAAAGCAAGACAAACTTATCTTCCCACTGTTACATCATATTGTCACTCCACACCTAGGTGGGTGGAACACTCTCATTGTCAATCCCATTGCTAGACAACAAACCAACCACAAATGCTACATTCAGCTCCATACACATTACATGAGGCCTCAGGGCCCAGAGGAGTATACAACCTATTACAATGTATTACAATTTTGGATTTACATATGATAAAGTATCTCTGCAACCCTTGGATGAATCCCACTTGATCATGATGTGTAGTCTTCTTCACAATTTGCTTCAGCCTGTTTGCCAGTATGTTATTGTGGATTTTTGCATCTATGTTGGTTAGGGAGATTGGCCTGTAATTATCTTTCTTAGATGCACTCTTCCTTGGTTTTAGTATCAGGGCAATGCTTGATTCCAGGAATGAATTTGGAAGAAGCATACATTTCCTGAGCACCTGTTATGTGCTGGTCTTAGGCTAAATACTTTCAGTTTTATCTTATGAGTGGGGAAACTGAGGCTCAAATAAATTAGTTAGTAACTTCCAAGCTCTGAAGGTCTAGAGAAATTCTTGACCTCTCTAATTTCACATGTATTCATTTGTAAAACATGGCTGAGGAAGCTGTTTGTGAGGCTGTGGCCAGGAATAAATGAACCAATAATTGTGAAAGCACCTAGTAGCTAGTAGATGTTCCCCAATGTCAGCTCTTTCAGCTTTTCTTTGGCAGCAAGACTGGCAGCGCTTCCAGAAAAGAAAGCCTCAGTTTAAGGTCCCTAGGGAGAAGCATGTCTCTGCTCTGGGCTCTGAAATCTCTGGTGCCCACAACTTAATAGACTTACAATTGGTTAATTTTCTCTTGACATTGATCAGCAACGGGTCACGCCTGGCACTGCTGGCCTGGACCTTGAGGGGAACCGTGAGATGCCTGGCCTGGCCTCCCTAACCAGAAATTCAATAACTTTTTCATATAAATTGTCCGTAAGAGAAAACTTCTTGTTTTCGGCAGTTGTCGCTGTTTCAGCATTTTTCTGCACAAGATGAAAAACTTTTGCACTGAGCAAAATACAGATTTATGGTCAATAAAGTGAAGTTTAACAGTTTATAGGGGCCATACGTTCTTTCTTAAAAACTGATATTAAAAGCCATTTTTCCTAGTCTTTGTAAAAATGGCTCTTCTATCAATCAGGATCGTGGTTTGTTTAAATGATGGGAGAATTAGGAAAAACTCGCTCATCAGATGACTTGCAAACACATGCCAATCATCTCTGGCCCTACAGCTTTGCAGAGATCAGGGTGTGTTTCTTGAAATGAAATGTGATTAAGCTAGAAACTAGAAGCATCTTAGAGCCAGAAGTGAGTGGGGCTCAGATCCTCAGATGAAGCTTAAACAGTGATGCATGCAGTGACTAACAGTGATGCATGTTTTATGTCCAACATCCATCTGGTGCTTTTCATTTATCCATGTACATTCATGTGCACCTACTATGTGATAGAGTAAAGCTCGGTACTGGTATAACAAAGGGAAATCACATTTGCTTCTTGCCTGCAAGGTGTCCACTGTTGAGGAAGTGCGTCAAGCAGATGGTCAGGCACAGTGGAGTAAGGACAGGCACACTAAAGAGGACACCTCGCCCAAACTGTAGATAACTGCGAAGGCTTCCTGGAAGAGGTAATGCCTCAATTGAGTCCTAAAGACAAGGGAGGAGGCTGGGAAGGGCAGAGCGGACAGATGAGACAGTGGGGCAGGGTGAAAGATGGTCCCTGCCAGGTCATCCTCTCCCAGCACAGCCTGGGAGAGTAGCGGTTTGTCCGGCAGTGGCTTTGAACCTCCCATTAGCCTGTAGCTCCCTGCCCAGTGTTCCTCCTGGCTACTCGCAGGTATACCACAGACCTGCTCACCCCGGGGTTGAGAGCTCTGTCTATCCATGTGAGGCTGCTGCTGAGAAATTTCACAGTGGAGAGCCTCGATTTCCCTCTCCTTCCTCTATGTGTCCCATCTCCATTGCCATATCCCCCATGACACAGGGCTCTTAAAGTACGGTACACTTCACTGAAGCTGGATAATCCCTGATGGACACAATGCAAGAGAATAAAGTATGACTGCCCAGCGTTCCAGAAAGAATACTGATAATAAGAAAATATTCCGAAGGGGTTTGTGAGCCCTGTTGCTCCCTCTTTTTTTTTAATTTTTTTTTTTTTTTGAGTCAGAGTCTTGGTATGCAGTTCAGGCTGGCCCAGGCTGGTCTCAAACTCCTAGTTTCCCGAGTGCTGGGATTACACCACTCCACTCAGCTTTCCGCTCCCTTTCTTAAAATCCATTCCTCATCCTCTTTTTTTTTTTTTTTTAAGAGAAAGTGTCATTCTCTGTAAACCTCTGTGGAGCACAATATCAGCTACTCCCTCTATTCTGGCAACTCAGTCTCTCCCTGATCTTCACCCATCCCTGTGAAATCTCTACTCACATAACTCTTTTCAACCTGTACAAATAACGATCCCTCCAGACAGAACAGTCTAGTTTCCTCCACTGTGGCTTGCAGCAAGACTGCCCTTGACCTACCCATTCAGAACTCTGCAGCCCCTCATTGCTGGCTACTCTTAACTCACAGCAGAGATCAGTGTTCTGAAATACAGTTTTCTTTAAACAGGGCATGATGGTCCCTGAACCCCAGTGTTGGTGGGATGGTGTTCTTCCCACCCCAAAGGGTTAGGGCTGTATCATCTAGTAGAGACAAATGTGGGTCACACATGTAATTGTAATCTTCCTAGTGGCCATATTTCAAAAGTAGAAAGAAATATGAGTGAAGTTAGTTAATTAACCAAATATTAAGATCATCTAGCCAAAATATTATCATGTAAGCATGTAATCAGTAAAATATTGTCAGTAAGGTATTTTACATTCTTTTCAGACCAAGTGTTAAAACTCCAGCATGTATCTTGTACCCATTGCATTGCTCAACTCAGAGTAGGTGTGTATATATATTGAAGTACTCAATACCCATGTGTGATTAGAAGCCATTATACTGACAGCACAAATAGAGCACGTCACATATGTAGAGGTGTGTGTGTGAAGCAAGGGGTGGGGTGGGGAAGAAGGACAAAGTATCTATAGATGGAGGTGAGAAAACATTTGGAATTTACCTGGGAGAAAATGGGGACAGATGTAGAAAGGTTTTAGTAGAAAGCAATACAAAGTTGTACAGAGAGAAGTTACTGGAAAGAGTAAAAAAGCTTGGTGGCAGGCAGATTTTACTAGGAGTATTGCTTTGTGGAGAAAAGAGGGTCTTTGTGGGCATGGAGAAAGGTGAATGGATTCTAAATTGTTGAGGGATGTGGAATCCACAGGAGTTGTTGGCTGTGGAAATGTCAGTAGGCACCAGGAGTCAAGGATACTATGTTCTACCCTGCATACTGGTTAGGTGCTGGGCTATTTACTAAAATGTGGCATAGAAGGAGATTCCGGGGTTTGAGGATGGATGGTGGTGGGAGCAGTTGAGGACATATGAATGCCTTTGAGAGTGCTGTGGATATCCAAGCAGAGATAAACTCATGGATCTGGAGCTCATGAGGCAGGCATCGCCTGGAGATGAGCTTATGGAGTAGCCCAACCATACTTCTGCCTCCAGTGGACCTGTCATAGGTTCTGCTTTCAAAGCCTGTCTTAAAGATCCATAGAGACAATGCTGTGTATGTACATCTGACCTGCCAGTGACGACGCTGTTTACATGAGGTCCTTCTTGTTCACATCTTGCCTCTTTAGGTTTCTTTTTTCATTAAAATTTTTATTGATGCATATTAATTGTAGATATTAATGAGACTCAAGGGTGATATTTTCATATATGCATGGGAAATGCATTGATCATATCCAAACACCAGTGTTCTATCTTTTTCCTCCATTGCTCCTGGTATCTTCTTCAATCCCTAGTCATCTCTACTGTTTATGTTCCGTCAACTTTTACTTTTTCTTCAGTTTTCCCATGAGAAAGAACACTTGACATTTATATTTCTGTGCCTATTTCTTTGGTTTAATGTGATGCCCTCCAGTTCCAGCTTGGCCACTTACTAAAGGCCAGCTATGTGTGGAGGATGGTGGTGGTGGGTGTGTGTGGAGGGTGGTAGTGGTGGTAGAATGAAGGAAACCATGCCAAGCCTGCCTCTGTCTCAGGAGCCAGTAGTTTGTTGGCTTACCCACCATGCATACCTGCCTTCTGAGCCACATGTGATTCTTTCTTACTTGGTTTTAGTTTTCCTTGTCTTTAAATTCTCATCAGTGGTAGGCATGGAACCCAGGGCCTTGCGCATGCTAACTAAGCAAGTATACTACCACTTAGCTCTGCCCCAACTCTACACTCAAGCTCCCTACCTGGTGTTGACAATGCCCTGCAGCACTGCCTAGACCCTTTATTCTGAACCAAAGGATTAATTCTACCCACTTGTGGGAAAGTGGTCATTTTCTAGCTCTCAGTTGCAAGCCCTCTGCAGAGAGTCTCATCACCTAAGGTCATGGCTGCTTCCTGGGGCAGCCCACACCCAGTGACTGGTCATTGTAGACTACAAAGGCCTGGATTTCCTGCCCCAACTTGAGGCAACGCTGAAGGTCATCTTGCTTCAGAGTTCTATTTGGGGTTAGCTTGACTGCACTGCAGACTGTGTCTCCCTCAGCACACTCCAGCTACCTGCCCTTCTCCCACGGCATGGGCTCCACAAGCACTCCCAAGTAACCCTCCTGTGTCTGAATCACCATCATGGGGTCCCTCTAAGGGAATCCAACCTTTGATATGTGGTTTTGTCTTTTTTTTCAGTCATGAGATTATAGCCTGTGTAAGATGCACCCTCCCCCATAATATTAGGCATTCACTCATTTGGCCACTAGGTCGTATCTTTGGACAATCCCATCACACTGTGCTAGGCATCCATCTATCTCTTCACTTCTTTCTCTCATTCCATGTCCTCTTTGGCTCTCCCTTCTTTCATGAGAGTAAGCTCTTACAATATAACAAAACAATTAACTTCCAGGTTTTCACCTTTCTCAGAGTTTGGTCTCCCCTGAAAACAGAGGCAGAGATACAAGAGAAATCATAGCACCCTTTGCCTTGGTGCCTTCATTGTCTCATCTCTGAGGCATCCTGGGCCTGAGAGGTAGAGGGTATTTGAGGGCTGTGTCCTTGGAGTCCCTCAAGCCGGGCCTTGTGGGGCGGGTGAAGATTTCTGCAAGGATCTCAGATTGAAGAGCCTGAGTCGTAGCTCACGTCCCCACCAAACAATGAGGCTTGATGAACGGGGTGTGATGTGCAATTGCTGATGAATATCAAGCTGATTCCCTCTGACTGCCATCGGGTGCATGTGTGAGAGCAAAACTGTTGTCCCAGGAGGGCTCAGTATGGGCTCCAAGTTTCCCAACTTCCTGGCCTCAAAATTGATGTGTATGAAGGAAAGAGCAAGAGAGAAGGAGGGAGACAGACAGGGAGGGAGGGAGAGAGAGAGAGAGCCACAAAGCAGTATTTTCCAAGGCACAGGCTGACATTATGATGCCTCTTTAAGCACTCATAGTGCATATATATATATTTATATTTATATTTTCCTCAAAGCTCTGACAAAGCTCTTTCTTGCCACAAGCGACTGTTATAAAATTATGACTTGCGCATATATAATGTTTGTGTTTAACAAGAAAACAGAAATGCCACCTTATTTTGTGGTTACAGCTGCACAATTCACATCCGGCAGGATTGATCATATTAAGGTTATGCAATCATCTAATTGCAGAGACAAGCCTTGAGTAATAACTCCAAATGCTCGCGCTTCAATCTGCACAACAGAGTCGTCGCTGAGTCCTGATTAGTGCCTGACAGCATTCGGGCACCATTATCTGCTCTGGCATTGTCTAAATCTCCATTTCCAGCCGAAGCAATCTACCCACTAACTGATCTATGACAAACAGGCCCATCACAGCAAAGATGTTTGGGCTGCAGATATGTACGTAACAAAATGATTCTCTGGGCTCTTTCCAGCTTTGTAGCAAAGTTTCCCCCTTTCCCTGGAGATAGCAGACTCCTCCGCTCCCCTCCTCTTCTCTTCCTTCCTCTCATTGTCAGGAAGCTGTAGGTGACTGGCAAGGGATTTGTCAAATCTTTACCAGATTAACTCCTACTCAGCTTGCTGATTTGGCTCCAAGGTATTGTCCTTAGTTGCCTCTCTAGACTCACCAAGCCATATAGTATTCCAGAGCACTCTCTTTGTTGCATTTAGAGTCATTCACATCTACACCTGTGAACCCTAAGGGGTCTGTCTCCAAACTCCATTTAGAACCCCACCACTCTTCACACCTCTGTCATCAAGGTTTCTTCTCTCAACATCTCTCCTCAGGGTCATGACACCCCTCTTCTCGCTGGTCCCTTAGCCCTGCCCATGTACCTCAGACCCCCTATAATCGATCTTCTTTTGGCAGACAAATACTTGTTGTTTTGTACTTCCATAATAATCTATTTTGAATTTAAAGCATTTTTGACACATAGTAATTGTACATGCTTATGAGATAAAATGTGATGTTTCGATTCATATGCATGTAATGATCAAATCAGCACAATTAGCATTTCTGTCACATAAAACATTTACCATTTCTTTGTGTTGTCAAAATCCTCTCTTCCAGCTATGTTGAAATATATAATAAATGTCTGCAAACTCTCTTCAGCCTCCTGTGTTTCAGAATACTAGAACTCATTCTTCCTTCTGTTTGGGTCTCTTTTCTAGCCTCTTTCTGTCACCCATCCCTCCTTCTAGCCTGTAGTGACCACTATTCCATTCTCTATTTCCTTGTAGACTTTTAAAAATTTCTACCTAGGAAGACAAAGTACTTTTAAAAAGTGTCAAAGTACTTTTAAAATATGGAGATGTAGTTTGGTGGTAGAGCTCTTGCATAGTGTGTTTAAGACCCTGAGTTCAATCCCTAGTATCACAAAACAAAGAAATAATTACAAAATAAAAATACCAATTAGATAATAGCATTCTACAACATAAAACACTGCACTCGCTCCTCTCCTTGTGTGTGTGTGTGTGTGTGTGTGTGTGTGTGTGTGTGTTTAGTTTGTTTTCAGACAGGGTCTTAGTTTTGTAGTCCAGGTTGACCTTGCACTTACTATGATAGCCCTGGCTGACCTCAAACTAGCGGCAAACAGTACTTCTGCCTTAGCTTCCCAAACACTGGGGTTACAGGAGTGTGCCACCATAGCTGGCAATGGTTTTGTTTGTTTTTGTTTTGTTTTGAGACAGGGTCATTCTAAGTTGCCCATACTGGGCTTGAACTCGTGGGTTCAAGTGGTCCTCCTGCCTCAGCCTACCACTGGGCCTCGGTTCTTGCTCTTCCTTGAACAGGCTGGCACACTCTTACCTCAGAACCTTTCCATCTTGTTCCCTTTGCTGGGAAATCTCTTCCCTCAAAAAATCTACATAACTGGCTTCTTGTAGTCATTGCTAGAATGTCACTTTCTCAGAGACATCTTCCTTATTTTATCTGGATAGTAAGCTCCCCCACCCCAGTACTTCTTAACTCTGATTCATGTTTTTCAGTGGCACATCTCACATTCTAACCTACTGCACAATTGACTCACTCACTTTGTTGCTTGACTTTCTGCCCTCTCTCCAGTGTAAAGCAGCTCTCTCCAGTGGAGCTTCCTGGGTGGGGAAGTTCTATCTCTGTTCTAGCCAACATACCTGCCGCTAGCATGTGAGGTTACTGGACACAACATTTGGCTAGTGAGGTTGGGGAACTGAGTTTTTAATTGAATTTGATTCTAATTAATTTAAACATCAGGAATCATATGTGGCCAGTGGCTGCCATATTGAATAGCCTATCTGTTCCACGAGGGCAGGATCTTCTGAGAGGCAATTTATAAGCATTACCAGAATCTTTGAAAATATTCATATACTGAGACCCTGTGGTCTTGTCTTCAAGGATTTATGCTAAGGAAAAATGCACAGTTAGGAACAATAGTGAAAAACTGGAAATAAGCTAAATGTCATAGGATATTGAAAACTTAGTGCCCTGATAATGGAAACTTTGCACCTGTTAAATTCATCTAGTTAATCATTAGTGATATGCACAAAATGTTTGTAATATATTGTTAAGTGGCCAAGGAAGCTAATGAAACTTTATGCCAGTCCAAGTTTCAGGGAAATTTTATGTGTTATATGTATAGTAGTTAAAAACTGAAAAATATGGTAGATTTGAATACGAGTTTTATTTTCTTTGATGTATATTTTTATGTGGATTCCAAACCTATAATGGATATGCAACACCTAATTATCAGAAGTACAAACTCAGCACAACCTTAGAAAAATAGTGTTCTCCTAGTATTTCTGATCTGATTTTGCTATTTGACACAGATTTTATGGACAGAAATGATTTAGAACCTTGTTCCTCATCTTCAGTCATCTTAGGATACTGCTGAGTGTTAGTTTTTTCCTCTAAGAGGTCCTGTTTTATTGGTCCTTAACTCTTTTTTTAAGTCTTAGATGATCATAACATGGTTCTAGTTCTTTCCTCTCCTTCTAGAGTGTGATGCTTTGGGAGGTCCGTCTACCCCAATTTCAGTATTTACTAATCACAGAGGCTTTTGTGTTTGTCACCTATTCAGGATTCCAACATTGTGTCTCTTTTGAACTTTAGTGATTTGTTCCTGTAGGAAGCATTTTCTCCCACCCAGAGTCCTGCTGGCTCATCTGGGCCTTTTGAAACTTCCGGAAAAATCCTTCCCTTTTTGCATCATGGTAATGCCATTCCTTGGCTTCGAAACTTGCATGGTCTGTCAGGAGTTTCGCCTGTCTAGCTTCTCGTCTTCCCATGCCCCACTTGCATACACAGAATGATGGAGCTTCCTCAAATCCTAACCTCTTGCTTTTGTACAACAAGCTCCTCTGCTCCATGTGCCATTTCTGCATAGACTTACTTTCTCTCTCCTTATCATGCACTGAAACCTAGACTAAGTTTTTTCTTCCTCTGCTATGTTGACACTTTATTTCTGGAGTTAGTTGAATTGTGCAACGCAGCTCAATAAAGCACTTATATGTCTCAAGCTCTGTGCTGGCTTTTGGTGATAGGAGATTGAAAGGAGCGTGGGGAAGAGAAAACAAACATTTGTTAGGTTTCTGTGATATGCCAGACAATTTGCAAATGGCTCTCAGATTGTCAGAGCAGACAAGGCAGGTGAAAGGGTGAGTGTGACAAACATCCTACTAAAGTGTAGACAAGATGTCATGGGAGAAATAATTTCTGCTGGGGTGGTATGGGCAGTGAACAGTTTCAGGAGAAAGGGCAGTTCAACTTGCATTTTAGTAAAAGAAAGCTTTCATTGTAAAATAGGGGTCTGGCTGTACAATAGTGAACAAAACTCTTTGCCTTTCTGAGCCTCAGTGACCTCATTTTCAAGGTGGATATCATGACTCATGCCTGGGTCACCTGCCCAGGCCATTTTTAGATCATTCAGGTAGAAGATACTGCTGCTACCCCTCTCTTGACTCTTTGGTCTTTGGTTCCTGTGTGGGTCTCCATCCGAGGGTGAGTAGGTCTACAATGTCCTAGAGCTGCTGCTCTAGGAGGAACCCTCAGGCAATGACAATCTGGAGTGAGTGTATCAATGTCTCAACTCTGTTTTTCTTTAGATGGAGTAGTCTATACCAGTTCTGAGTTATTTAGCAGAATGGAGTCCCATTCGCTGCGTCCTTGACTGGCTCCTTTCTCCTCCCTGTCCCTTTTGGTGCATCCTGGGTCCACCCTGTAAATTCATTTCCTGCCCTCATATCTTTTCCTCAAGTTCTGCTAAGGAAATGGGAGGCAGTGGTCCTTAACTTCTCTCTCTGATATCTCTTAACCCTCTCACACTTCCTCTCTTTCTTCCAGTGTTTTCATGTGGCTTTGGCTCATGATTATGACAAAAAAAAAAGCTTCCAGAGCATGCAACCCATAGACAATAGGAATACAGAGAACACCTAGGCTCAGCAAAATGCAAAGAAAGGGTGGATTTTATTTTACAGTGTGTGTGGGAGGGATTCTCAAGGGGCTGCCACCTCACACCAATCCATCACCTCTTAGTTCTCCATCCCAGAGGCTTTTGGAGCTGGTGGCTATGGGGGTGGGGAGTATGATAAGATCCAGGTCCATGTGTCTTTTGTGTTTCCTCAGTCACTTCAGTCTGGGATGAAAAGAAGTCCTATGTTTCTGGTCCTGCTCCTCCAGCATCCTCCTCCCTCCAGGGCCAGGGTTCTCCTTCTGGGTGGAGCCTCTGGACAACAGGCCCAATCTTTGCTCTCCCTCTTTGAGTGAGGAAATTGCTGGCTCAGCTGCCCATTCCAGCTCCTCCTCCCACACAGCACAGGGCTCAGCTCTCACAGGCAGCTTCTCCCCATATGCTCCCTGGGGCTTGCATCTTTGGAATCAATTAGAATAGACAAACAGGCACTGAACATCTTTGTGGTGTCCAGCCTCCAGCTGGGAGCCTTGGTGGACATTATCTCATGGGTTGTGAAGGATGTGATCTGTTTTCTTCAGATGAGGAAACTGAAGTTGGAAAAGAGGCATTCCATTTTTTTTTTTTTTTTTGATTGGCAGAGCCAGCCACCCAGAGACCATGTCTCCGAGCCAGGGAGGAAGCCAGCAGGTCCACACTCAGGGTTTCCTTCGAGTGCCTGCTTACCAGAGCCTTGTTTGTGGGGTTACAGTGGACCATGTGGCATTCCCACCAGCACCAACATCTGGGACAGGGCTGGGGGTAGGGCTCTAATTAAAATGCAGTGGCTCTATTGGCACCAAAATAAACGTGACATTTATCAGAACCTGCTAAATCTATTCAGTGCTTGCTTCCTTCGGAAGTGCAGGGTTTGTGCCCTGGGCTTGGAGTGAAAAGGTCTTTGCTGCTGAGAAAATGGGGATGGGAAGGAAGGAGGGAAGAGGGCAGCTGGGAGGGGCAGGCTGATGCAGCAAGTGCAGTCTGGAGATTCACAAAGGCAAGATGCTGTTTTTAAGGGAAAAGAAAAATTCCCAGGTGGCACTGGGGTTGTGTTGCCTGATAAGGAAATAAAATAAAAACAATCCCCCCAGCTTAAGAGTCTCATGCTCTACCGACTGAGCTAGCCGGGCACTTATTCCCCCCAGCTTAAACCGAACTCACTTAACCTGTTTGGAGCCTATAGAACATGGCTAGCACTTTACATAGATTATTTTATTTCTCACAATAATCTCGTTAGTTGCTTTTCATTCCCATGCTACACAGGGGCAAACTGAGGACCACAGAGCAAAAGAAGGCCACGAGATTGTTCAGTTAGCTGTAGCAGCTTCTTCACAGAGTGGTGGAGAAACAATGTCTCATTACTGTGGACCAAGAGGGTTCTGCTTCGGTCACCATGTGGCTGTTGAAAGTTGCTATTCAGGAAAATATGGTTCCTAAGATTTCCCCGGCTCTGGTACATATATCAGTCAGTACTTGGGTACTATGGAAAAGTCCCAAACCACCATTCCCATAGCTCTTCCTCACATCCAGGTCTCTGGAGTGGAACAGGAAAATCATGATTTGGTCATTTGTCAGGGGAAGTGGCATAGGGTAGTGGCACTCTGACTGCCTATGTTTGGATACCTGCTCTGCTGCTTACTAGCTGTGTGATCTTGGACAAGGTACTTAACTTCTCTGCGCACTCACACATTTTGTTGTTGTGAAAATTATGAATGATAATAACAGCAAACATTTATCAAGAGCATTTTGTCAGGTGTTGTGTTAAGAGCTTTCCATGTACAATTTCATTAATTATCATACCTGTCTTATGAGAAAGTTACTTTCATTCTCTTCATTTTAGAGATGAGGAAATGGAGGCTTAAGTTACAATCTTAGATGTGACTGATTTGGTTTCCTGGAAATCAGGAGAAACTCAAAAAAATTGTATTTCTTGCTTTTTCCTGGATGATGGGTTGGGCATTCTTAAAGAAATAGTAATACAAAAAATAAATTAGCTTCATTTCAGAGAGGAGGTTACTAATTTTTCTTTTTAAAGCTCTAATGCAGTGCCTGGCCCACAGTTATTGAAAGATAATAATATACAAGAGCTTTTCTCTGCATATCACTCACTTTTAGGACCCACAATCTTTTTAAAATCTCTTTCCTGGGCTCATTGGGGACATTAGGATGTAGATGAGCATGCAGAAAATCATTACTTGGTTTCTTGAGCTTTGCTGCAAAGCTCTCCTTCAACTGGGTGTCCGAGAGTTTTTGGAGGGGAGGTTATGAATCCGAGTAGAACCTGAGCTGGTTGGTAATGTGCTCAAAGCACTTAAAGGGATGGAGGCACTGTATTTTCTGACCATCAGGCATTCCGACCCTGTGTTTCAGGAGAGAGACCCAAGGCATGATCACACCATCTGCAGTAAGCTGAGAGACAAGAACTTAAATCACTGACCTCGGCCTTTCTTCCCTGGCCATCATCCTTTCATACTTGAAATGGTTAACAGTGAGTAAGTTAAAAACAAGTGCTAAATGCAATTACAGCAGAGAAGTTAATATATAATTGCATATTTTTATAAACAAGCTTAGAGGCTTTTTCAGTGACCTCTCTGTGGACTTGTGGTTTTGTAGATAAATTCTCTTCTCTTTTGCACTCTGATTTTAATTGGGAGCAACAGCAAGGCGCTAGCACTCGAGACTCTAACTCCATCACCCTGTTCCTTGGTGTCTGTGTATGTCTTGCACAAGATCATTTGGCCAGGACAGAATGAATGACACTGCAAACCCACCACACGTTCTTCTGAGAACCTTGGGTGAGGAGTGAAGATTTTCTTGGGTCTAGGGTTAGGAGTCATATGGTAGAAGCAAAGAATCTGGTTTCTGACCCCAAGACGACTCTGAAGATCTTCAAGGGAATCATTCTTCATTCACTAGTTTCTCAGATATTTATTGAAGCCTGTCATGTTCTAGTTTCCCTGGGGAAATAGCCCAGAACAAGCCAGATCTGGTCACAGACGAGCCAGAAAATGTTCTCCAATTGTATTTAACATTTCAACAAGTTGCTCTCAGGTTACCCAAGTTGCCTAAAACACTGAGTGTTGCCCTGGGCAGAAATTCTACCAGTTTAGTGGGTCACTCTGCTGGCCTGGAAACTCTGGCTAGTTACGACAAGTCAAAACTGTATGTGAGTAGATATTCAGGGTCTTGTTTGGCAAACTTTTGAAATATGAGTATCTTGGCAGGGCTGCAGTGGGTTCTGCCGTCATCCTGAAGGACCCTGGTTTCCACCTTCCCATGACTTTCTCCAGATGTGTTTCTGGCAGCCCTGTTGGAAGGAGACTAGGTCTCTCCAAATACTGCTGCTGTTCTCACCAGTGGGCAGCAGGGGGATTGGCTCAAAGTTGCCTCTTAAAAGCTTGTAGCCCTGTCTCACGTCAGTACAGAGGGCTCTGTATTCACTGGGCCCACAGCTCAGATTCCTGAGTGCCCAGGCCACACTGAAGTCACTGTGTCCCCCACTTCTGTTATACTTGGGCTTTGCTCCTCAGTTGGGAGCTCAGTGGGGCTGGCCTTTCCACTGGCACCCCTCCCACCAGCCCTGTAAACTCCCCACTGCTGCAGGCAGGAGGGGTTGCCTAAGGAGCAGTGTTCCTCTGGCCCTGCTTCTGATGGGCTCAACAATGAACCAAGTAGAACCGGTTCCAGAAGACCAGGTTCCAGAAGATCTGGCATCAGTGTGCAGGGTGCCCGCTGGACAGGAGGGAAATAGGGAGTCTTGCGTCTGGTGTCTGAGGTATCAAGAGACAGGCTGAGCTCTGTGGCAGCCAGCTGTATCCTTGAAGGCTGGGGATCTTCCTGGAGTCAACATAAGAACACATCTCATCCTTGCATATAGGACGGCAGGATTAGGCAGGAAGTCAGGCTTCAGGACCAGTGTGGAGTCTCAGTTCTGATATTCCTCAGTCCCTGAGTCTCAATGTGTGTTCCCATAAACAGTTTCCCTATACCTACCACCATACCCACTGTATTAGTTACTTTCTACTCATCACTGAGACAAAATACCTGATGCCCAAAGTTGGGGAAGGAAAGGTTTATTTCTTACAGTTTTGGAGGTTTCAGTCCATACTCAGTTGGCTCCAAGGCAGGGTGGCATGGTGGGGCCGCAGTTCATGGCGGCTGCAAAGGGCAAGGCAAACCCGGCAAGAGAGAGAGACACACCTTCTTCCTCCTATTACATCACATCCTGGGAGGGTGTAGCAATGACATCACCAATCCAAGCACTAGACAATGAACCAATCACAAATGCACAATGCAAATACATGAGGCCTGGGGGCCACTGACATAAACCACGACACCCACCATTTTATAATCAAGAAAATAATAGCTCTTTATTCATAGTTGTAAGGGTGGAAAGGTTGGAATTAATCCATGTAAAGTACTTAACACAGTGCCTGGCACACAGTATTTGGTAAGTGGTATTGGTGAAGGGGTTGTGATGTCAGCAGTGATAGAAAGGACTTGGCTTGTGCTGAGGGGCACTTGGCCTCTCCAGACATCTTCCCCAGACAGTGGCCTTCCTGGTCCTGTGTATCTTAGTGGCTCAGTCCATGGAGTGAGAGATAGAGTGGCAGGGGAGATCCTAGGTTTCTCCCGGCTGGGAGAGGTTGAAAAAGGCCTAGAGCCTCAATCCTATTTCCTCCAGGTGATGGCTGGGTGAGAAGTGAGTGCACCAAACCTGTCACCTGTGCCAAGACCCTCAGGTGAATCCATCACAAGGCCCTAGGAATTATCAAGCTGGGATAATTGGGGCACCACAAGCCAAATGGGGAGAAATAGGCTCAACTGAGAATTCTTCTGCCTGCTTGGCAACAAAGTGCAGATCTGAGCTGACACTGGGGAAGCCCTGAGAGCACTTTTGATGATAAGTGGTTTAAGTGGCAGAGAATGAGCCTCTGGGGCCTGCAGAGCAAACACTCCTGGTAGGCCCTGTTTCCCACACAGCCTCATTGCTTGCAAAGGGCCTCCTAGCTCCACTTTAAGCCAGAGGGTGGCCACCAGCTTCAGGCCCAGGAGGTGTGAAAGACAGTGGGCCTGAGAAAGAAGCGGCTGGCTGGGCTCCTAGAGGGAGTGTTAAGGATGACTTTCACGTTCCAGGACTGCCAGGCTACCGCCTCTCCTTCAAGCTGGTCTACACATGGGCCTGTGGGATTTTTCTGGGCATCTCATTATTTCCAAGGTGATGGGCACATGCTACTTCCTAAATAGTGATAAAAAAAATAGTGAGAAGGGTTTAGTAGCTGCTGGGTACCATGTCTCTGGCCCTATCAATGTTAGCATCTGTCTCGTGGCTTGCCCACTCACATCTGGCTGGGATCATGAGAAGTTATCAATTGCCCCTGGGGTATGGAGGCCAAAACCTCTGCACCTGCTGAAGCAGGTGCTTGGCAAGGACTGTCCCTAGCCTGGTAAGTCTCTCCTGGTGTCTGTAACTCTCCTCTCCACAGAGTCTCGTTTGGCCTCTGGTGACTCTCCCCATCTTAGGACTCTCTGTTCTTCTGTCACTGGGTTTGGTCGGCAGCCTCCCCATCCCAGATCTCAGATCATGCCAGCTCCTCCTTCAGGTTTTGTGAGAGTGGGGCAGGAGGAAGTTGGTCTGCTAAGATCAGCAAAATTCTCACACTCCATTCACAAAACACCAGCCTTGGCTCCTCTCTTCTACCTTGGAGCCTCTGACTGCTTTTCACACCAATTCCCGTGTCCTCAGCCCATCCAGGTTTCCTGGGAAAGTTGGCGTCAGGGTGGTTCTAGATGATGCTGGGCAGTGGCTGGTCTGGGTTCCCATGGGAAAGTGTATGTGTGTGTGTGTGACATTTGTGTGTGTATGTATTCTCAGCCCGTGGTCACACAGCCCCCACCTGGCATGGGCCCCTCTGCTGGCTCAGCTTCTCCAGCCACAGACCACCTGGGTCGTCCCATGTATGGAGAGATGTCACGATCCAGAGCTGAGAGCAGGGAGAGCTTGCGGTTCACGGCAGGGCATAGGGTAGGGAGGAAAACCACGCGTTTCCTGGAGAGTCCTTTCTGCCTCCCAGCTAGGCCCAAGCCACAGGGAGGGGTGAGAATCAGTGAACCGGGCTTCCTTCAGGGCAGCAGAGCCAGACTGGGTGTTGGATAGGTGCCCTGTGTCCTCCTGGGAGCTCATCTCTGTGGGGCCCCTACCTCCAGCTATAGCAGTGGTGGTGGCAATACTGGAAATGTGTCTCACTGGTGTTGCAAGGAGAAAGCTGTGTCACACAGAAGTGTGCAAGAAAGGACAGCCTCCTGCCTCTCACCTTACTCTTCTTTCTTTCCCTCTCCCATCCCTGTCCCATCACGTCATTACTGAGGACCTCTAGACTGCCAGCCCTCCTTCTGGCACATGTAACCTAAGGGAACTGTGCTACTAGAATGAGATGCCTCGTTGTCTTTGAGGTAGTGAATACAGCACATCAACAACTGTAACAACACATCTCTTGAGCCTCACTGCAGACCTAACAACTGTGTTTAAGCAAGAGTCCCAGTGATTCCAATGCATATGACACAGCTGGTCTTGGTAACCAGCTCTGGTCCATGTTTCTTTTTTTTTTTTTTTTTTATTTTGAAGGTAGTAAAATCCAACAAAACAAGATGGAGTAAAGCCGATCAAGACAGTGTAGTGAAATTGGTACAGAACTTCACAGCAGGTTACCGGGATAACTGTAATAGGTACCTTAGTATATCTTGTCTTCACAATAGTTGTTCTTTCAATCAAGTATAGCAAAGTCAAAGGAAATACAGAATATTATAGAACTTATCATAACAGAATATTGAATAGAGCAATACCATTAATTAGGACAAAACAAGATAGAAACAAAAATATTTGCCGTCAAAGACATGGTAGAAGGAAATCCCCTTATTTGCTATATTACATATGGTCAACCTCCCAAGAGATGCTCAGATCTTTGGCTCCTATTTGCTAACAGGGAGTTGGGGTCGGGATGGGATGGGGATGGGATGTTTGATTCTCAGCGCGCTCGCCAGTGGGCTCGCAGCCGCTTAGCAGGGCGGTGAGCTGGTTGCTTAGTTTCCCAGCGCCCTAAGTTCCAACATGGCGTAGATCTCCTAATTTGGGGCAAATTGACTAACTTCTCTGGGTCTTGATTTCCTGATTTGTAAAATATGACTAATAAAAATTTGTTTCCAGGTATTGTTGTGAGAATTAAATGAGAGACTATGTCCTAAACTGGAGTCAAGGACCCAGAAAACCCTCTGTCAATATAATAAGACCATGTTAGAGCTGCCTATTGTCTCCATAGTCCTCTGGCCCTAAGTATTTTTGCTGATAATTGAAATAAGAAAGACTGAGCCTCCCATTCACCTCAGCAGAAGCTTTGGAAGGAGTAATATTCATGGGCCCTGGAGCAAGATTTCCTAGGTTCCAAACTAGCGTCTGCTTTTTATGCTTACCGAATGACCTCAGGCAGGTGACTTGCCCAAGCCTTTGTCTCCCTGCCTGCAAACTGAGGCTGCCTTATCTGAGCTGGAGGAGCACTCAGAGCACCAGTTCCCATGGAATGCTCCCACTTCCAAAATCCTTGCTTTGCTTAGTCACCCCTACTCCTGTTTCCTGTTCTCTTACTCCTCCTTTTATGAGGTGCATGTTTGCAATATAGAATAGTGTTGTTTGTTTTGGGGAATGGGTACAAACATATAACGTATCTTGATCTTTTCAATCTGTTGGGTCCCTTTGCCCTTTTAGCCCTTCTCCTTCAACTTCCTTCCCTGTCATCTGTCCTTTATTATATTCACTCATTTATTTATATTTTAGGTTTCTTATACAGTAAGCCCCTAGTTTAATAATGGGTTCCATTCCAGGAGAATTGTTGGTAATTCAGATTTGTTTGCAAGCCAACAAAGTGAGTCTTATACAGGATGCCTGTGCAAGTTTGCAACTGAATGTTCATAAATCAGGGGCTTACTGTATAACACAATTATAAGTAGATGATACTTAATATTTTGAGTCTTGCTTGTTTCATTTACATGATGATCTCAAGTTCTATCCATTTTCTTGTGACACGATTTCATTCTTCTTCATGGCTGAATAATACTTCAATGTGTATTTATACACCACATTTTCTTTATCCAGTTTCCTGTTGACAGGCATCTAGGCTGTTTCCAGAGCTTAGCTCTTATTCCCATTCCATTTGTCCAGACCCCAAAGTAGCCCCAAAGCAGAGGGTGATAAAATGTAGAGCTATGTAACAGGACTCTCTTGACTCATGTTTATTGTCCCATCATGTTATCTCTTTTTTCATTTTACCTCAATTAGACAGTCACTCTATCACACCCCTTTTTGTGAGGGATAGTTATATTTGGAACACTGCTATTTTTTTCCAAAAGCTTTATTGATGTCTAATGAACACACATAAATTACATGTGTTTAAAGTGCATACTTCAAAAAACACTCACAAGTAAGTATTTGTTCATGAAACTATCACTATAATCAAGGTAATGAATATATACATCGTTCCCCAAAGCTCTGGAAGACTTATTGTAGATGTCCAGGCACAGTGTCATGTCACTTTGTAAAGCCAACCCAGCAGCCTTAGGACTTTCCTGTTGCTTGCTTTCCCCATTCTACCTTCTGTTCTCCCTCCAGGAACTCCCATTCCCATTCTCCCAACATCTACAACTTTTTTCATGTAGTTCCCCCGCTGGAGGCTGTCAGATATTTGTACCCAGGACAATCATCAGGGCTATTTGTCAAACACGCAGATTACTGGTCCCCACCTGGCAGAATCAGACTGTCTGGGAGTTGGTTGTAAAGCTTCACTTTCTGCAAGATTAGCAGGTGACTGCTGTGAGTACTTCAGCTCATCCCAGCTATATGTCCCTCCCTTTAGGAAAACCTAACAATTCATCAGAGTGTTTTTCCAAAGATAAGTTTTCAGCTTAGTAGAATGTAGCTGTTAGGGTTTTCTGTGTAACAAATCCACTCAAACAGAGTGACTTAAAGTAATAACCATTTGTTATTTGTCATGACTTTATGAGTTGATTTGGCTCAGTAATGTGGTTTTCCTTTTCTGGGTAGTATAGGCTAGATTTAGCAGGGTGAATCCTTCAAGGCCTTTCTCTACAGCTGTTGTGATCCAGCATTCAGTCCATACTGTTTCATGGTGTGGCATTTGGCTTCCCTGAGCAGAAGCAGAAGTGGCGGAACTCCTCCTCATTCCCCTTTTTATGGAACTGTGTATTGAACTTGGGATCTTTGCACTGAGCTGCATGTCCAGCCCCTTTTTTCATTTATTTTGAAACAGGATCTTCTTGCAAAGCCACTGGGTTGCTAGATTGAGCTAGAATTTGCTATTCTCCTCTCAGCCTTCTAAAGTGCTGAGATTATAATGTGTGCACCAGCACACCATGGATGGACATCTTAAAGGCTATCCTGGAGCTGGAACATTGTCACTTCTGCTACACTCTGTTGATCAAAACATATTGCAAGACCAGCCCAGATTCTAAGGGAGAGAAAATAGACTCTTCTTTTTGCTGGGAGGAGCAGCAGGGTAAGTAGGAATAGGAGAATTTTTGGCAGTTGTATTGGTAGACAAATTGCCATATAGAAATTCTGCTGTTCATTTTTTAAACTCTAATTCTCCCTTTTTTGTTAAAGTAGCCACTTTTATTAATGGTAGTAGAATAAGTTGCACAGCTGGGCTATAATAGAGAGGGCTGTAATAGAAACCAGGGATTGTTCCCTGTAGCTGGTACCTACAGAGGTAAAATGAAAAGAGAATGTGGATGGGAAGTGGGAGAACAGAATCCAGGCAGAGGCTTGAGGGTGTGAACTGACCTGCAGCTATCGCAAGGAAGTAAATGGTTTCCTACAGCCTAGGGATCCCGTATAAGTAGGCTGGATGCTCTGCAGGAATGGAGCTCTTCAAGACACCCGTTGCTGTGCCCCAGAGCATCAAGGAGAGAGGCACCTGAGGCCCCCACTGGGGAGGTCCTATGAGGTCTTGGACATGGGAGGGGGCCCAGCTGGTTCCTAGGAAGCATGTGGGAACTGTCTTTCTTGAAATGTTCGTGGGCAAAAGCAGCTTCATTGTCAGTGGTGTTCTCCCCACTTTCATTTGTGAGACCAATTACAGAGCATTTTGCACCACAATTACCAGCGTTAAAGCCTCTCAGTTCCGTTTGATGAATTTTAGTAGCAATTGCACAGAGGAAGCCATCACACAGGAGATTGTCCCATTGAATCTGCCCACGCGTTGAACTGTGAATTCCAGCCCTCCCCAAGCGGTCACCAGGGACCCTGTGGTCCCAATTCCTTCCCATGGGGGTCTTGCACAGGCTCATGTAAGTGACCAGCTGTGTGAGCAGAAATGGCTCTGGCCAGGGACAGCTATGTGGTGCCAGGTCCTGGAGACCAGCACAGAGATAGGGAGGGGGGACCCCTTTAAAACCTGAGAGTCTGTAAGCACCGAAGTTGCAGAGTTCAGATGTTGACTCACACCTTCATTTATTACGTTGAGAAAAAGACTTTACGGCATTTCCTGTGCACTTGCCATACTTCTAAGAGCATTGCAAATAGTAACTTCTTTAGTCCTCATGGCTGTCTCAGAGTTAGCCTTCTTTTTATTGTTCCCATTTGATGGGTGAGGAAATTGCAACTCAAAGAGGTTAATTTGCCCGAGTCACACAGCTAGCAAGAGGCAGATCAGCTGGACTACAGAGTTCCTCTTATTGTTTTCTTCTGGTGCCTTCACTTGATCAAGAAACCTTTTCAGAATTCTTAGGTATATTGAAGAAGCTGAGGGGTCCATTCCTTTTAGTCTGGAGGAACGAAGGAGTGGGACAACAGGGCCAGGCATCTACTCAGTGTGGGAGCAGGAAACCAGTGGAATCCCTAAGGAGATAGAGAAAGCCAGGGCACAAAGACAGGTCTGGATGTCAACCAACTACTCTTCACTGGGAGGTTGTGTGTCTAGACTCCAGACAGAGTGCAGGTTTGTTTTAGTGGAGAAGGTCCCACTCCATTCCCTGGATGGTATCTGCTTGCTCTGGGCTGTACACTGGAGGAAGATACCAGCCAGCTATCTCCATCCATTCTGTTTCATTTGTGAATTTAGAGCCAAGTGATTTCAGGGATTAGCTGTATTCCTTGAACATTTACAGAATGAAAAATAAACTAAGCCAGAAAATGTCACTTGTCTTAGATCATGTAGCCAAGGAGTGGCTGACTCAGGTTTCAAACTCTGTCTCTATCCAAATCCGTGACCTATCCATTGCACTCCACTGCCTCCTTCACTGGGACAAAAATGCACCATTCACACAGCCTTATGGGGTGGCCCAAAGATGCCATGGGTGAGGGCTTAGCAAACCTGCTATGGGAATTTAATTTGTGTCTGTCTGTCAGTCTCTCAGTTTGTCTGTCACCTCTGCTCAAACTGAGAGCTCTGTGTGGATCTAGGTTGGGACCTAACTGTCTTTAAATCCACCCAGGGTTTGGCATCTTCTAGCAGCTTCTGGCTGACATGGAGTTGAAGGAAACAGGGCATGCTGAAATCTGAAACTCATACCTGGAGACAACAACCTTTCCTTGAATTTAGGAGTTTCTCCATAAATCCTTTTGGATAGGGTCTAGTCCCATTTTGAGTAGCTGAGTCAGTCTGTACTTCCCACGTCTCCATTGGGGCCACTTCTGAGGCTCAAGCTTGGCTGAAAACGGACAGAGGATGTTTAGGAAGTGGCAGGAATGTCACAGGGATTGGTCTTTCTCATTATGGGAAGTGGAAATCCCTCCTCTATTTTGTGTAGCTAGCTGGCCAGCCTCCAGTCAGGTGCTTTCTTTGGGGTTTACCCCATGGTACTTGGACAGGGACCGGGCTAGGCACAATGACTTAGGGAAAGGCTTTCCCTCAGGTGTCAGAGCTCTGAGGCCTCGTTTGGGGAGGACCAGGGTATCT
This sequence comes from Dolichotis patagonum, assembly GCA_004027295.1. NCBI lineage: Eukaryota > Metazoa > Chordata > Mammalia > Rodentia > Caviidae > Dolichotis > Dolichotis patagonum. The sequence continues at coordinate 22,870 of PVJX010003554.1, read as the reverse complement.
GCCAGAGGACAAAAGGCTCCTATTCTTTAGATCATAGTTCTCAAACTTTAATGGCATTTGAGTTACCATGCAGAATGCAGGGCACTACCCTCAGAGCCTCACATGGTAGATCTAGGTGAGACTGGAACATCTGTGTTTCTCTCCAGCTGACCCTTGGTCCAGTGATCAGCCATTATGGATTACTTTGGACATTTCTCTCTTGATCCCTCCCTTGTGGAATGTTCCCTAGCTGGCACTGGGCTGGGTGCCTACCCTATCACATGTCCCAGTCTGGTGCTAATGGCCTGTAGGTTAGTGGGCAGAGACAGGGTTAGCTCAGGCAGAACTACTAACTAAGCTGATGAAAACCCTGCAACAAGAAACCTAGAATGGATAGGGGAGGAGATTAGGGACCCTTCGAGGGCTGTAGAACACTCTTCTGATGCAGAGCTTGGTAGCTGTGTGGAGCGGTGGGAAGAGCACGTGCTTTGAAGGATCTGCTGCTTTTTGACTGTGTGCATGTGTGAGCTACCACTTTCTGACTGTAAGCACCTGTGATTTCTGAGCCAATTACTTTTCTCTCTGCCTCAGTTTCTTCATTAGTCAAAAGGGGCTAATAAAACTGGTTTATTTCAGGCTATAGATGACTTTACAAATGGGAGCATTCCTAGGATGACACCTGCCACGCAATGCGTCTTCCCTCCTCACTCTCTTCACTGTTCCACAGACTTTATTAGCCTGGCTTAGCTTGGCTCTTTCTCCCTTCCAGCCTCTTCAGCCACTGGACCATCAGCCTATGTTATCATAAAAAAAGGCTGGATTTTAATTTGTGGAATGTTTCTTTCTTTTTCCCTTTTTTTTTTTTTTAGAAAAGCCTAATTAGGAAGCCCGTTAAATGCCTGCAATTCCAATATAATTCTATTAAATTCTCCCTGTAAAGTTAATGTTACAGACTTTTTAACAGATGTTTTAATTAGGCATTGTTATTAAAGAGAATACTGTAGAAATTAAAACCAGACCCTAAACGAGGGAAGAAAGGCAGTTTTCTTGTGCTGGGTAAATGGTGGCAGCCGCCCAGCAAAGAGCTGTTGGCAGCAGGTCATGAAAAACACTCACAAAGGGAGTGGGAAGGCTCAGTGGGATCCGCATTGCTCAGCAAGAGGGGAAAATGCCCGCACCCGGTCCACTCAGCCAGCACAGCCTCGGGCCTGGCCAGTGTGGGGAACAAAGAGAAGCGGGAGGGGCAGAGGTTTGGTGGTCTGCATTGGCAGTGTTTAGGGTCTGTTCCTATTGTAATTGTTCTATTTAAGCCTGTCTTATATGATCCTCTTATCCATTTTACAGATGAGGAAACAGAGGCTTGCAGACATCCCATCATCTCCCCAGGTGGATGCAGGAAGGGGCAGGGCTGGGCGTTTGGATTTCCTGCTCTATGGTCCTGGCTCATTCATCCAACAGCTGTATAATCTGGTGATTTTCAAGTATGCAGCATGAACTTTGGAGACAGAAAGACCTACGTTTATGTTTTGCTCACTGGCTGTATGTTCTTTTTTATTTCATCTGAGCCTCCTTTTTCGCATGTGTTAAAATGGAGGAAAATAATAGAACCTGTTAATTCATGGTGTTAAAGTAAAATATTGCATGTAAGGTACCAAACAGAGGGCCTGGCAGGGGCCACATGCTCAGGAGTCAATGACTGATAGACTAAGAAAAGTATTGGCTGGTAAGTGGCAGAGCCGGGGTCCCCGTCTTAGATGTCTGGTCCAGAGGCTGTTCTTGGATACAGATCACACTGCCTGGAGCCCACTGGCTGCCACTGCCTGTGCGCTGCGATCTGGAAAGTAACATTGCATCTGATGCCAGCCACACTCAGGGTTGGCTAGAGTGTGATTGCTCAGGTGAACCATCCCATTGCTAGAGATGGGAGTCACTTGTCACCATGGAGACCCCAAGTGAGTCTCCAGCCTCCCTCTGAGGTATGTCATAGCTCTAGATGACTCTCCTAAGTAGGGATGGAGGAGAGAGGTTGAGGAGACCTAGATTCAAATCCTGCCTCCTTTAGCAGCCACAGCGAAGCTCCTGACATGTCGGCCTACGGCCTCTGCTCCTTCTATCGGTGTCATCGGTGTCATGCTATCTCCATCGAGTGTGGCTTGGAGGCTCCGAGGTGATTGCCTCACCCTGTGAATGCTTCTGGTGACATGCTCAGCTCTGCTTCTTCCAAGGGGTAATTTTCCTGTTCATCCTCCAAGGCTGTCATTACTCAAATGATGTTTATTTTGGTTCTGTGACCCAGATAGATTTGCTGTGAGCATTTTTTTTTGAAAGGAAGAAATAATGGGAAGGGAGCCACTTCACATGTCTCTTCGCTGAGCCCCTCTGCAGCCTTACTGGAGCCAACACCAATTTCCCTCCCTCCCCTATCACTGCTTCTGACGCCATCATGCAGGTCATCTTTCTGGGTTTAAGCATTGTCCTTGGGGATGACCTTTACTCAGTATGGTCTGAGGTACCAAGGGAAAAAGTGCCTAGCACCCAGAAAGTGCTGTACATTTATTGGATGTGGAAAGATGACTTCATCCCCTGACCTTAGGCATCCTTGGTCACTGGCTTCAAGGATATGGAGCAGCTTTCTCAGTCACCCTTCTTTATAAGCAATAAATAGTGTAAAATTATGGTCTCTGAATTTCAGGGCTGCTGTGTGAGGACAGGCAAGTGGCTTAACCTCTCTGAGCCTCAGTTTACTCATCTCTTAAGTGGGGATATAGTATTTATAAAGTCTGACCATGTTTTTGAATGCATTGATACATAGAGAATGGTTGTGAGTAGGAGTGAGCAAGATAGACATGAAGGAGCATACCTGTAACTCCAGAAATCTGGAACACTGAAGCAGGAGGATCACAGGTTCAAGTCCAGCCTGGGCAAACTGGTGACTGGATTAAACTATGTCTGAAAAAGGGGAGGGGTCTGTGGATATGACTTGATGGGAAGACCCTGGATTCAATCCTTAGTAATGCAAAACAAAACACAAACAAAATAGACAAACAAAAACAAAGGTAGTGAGCAGAGCAGTCATTGTATATATGCACATATAAATTCACAAACCTTGAGAATAAATCGAAAAACATATGTAACAACCCTAGAAATTAGCCATGTAAATTACCTTTGGAGAGTGGGTCTGAAGGTTTGAGGATTTCTTCTTTTCACTCCAGTTTGCATGGTTTTAAAATCACTGCCCTACATTATTTTTTAATTTTAAAAAAAGGCAGCAAAAACTCAGTGCAGAAACCTATGCCAATTTTGGGATCTTTGGTTAGTGGGAGTCAGCTGATTTTCCAATAACAGTCAGAACCTTTAACACCCAGGTTGGGCTGACTGGGCTACCCCTCTAGTTGGGGGGAATTGACCCATCTTTACGTCCTCAGAAACTGTGTTGGAATTCTGCCTCTGTGACTTATTAGTCACTTAACTTTGGTGGGGTTTCTGAGCCTCAGTTTCCTTGTCTGTACAATGGGACTAAAGGAGACTATTTTCAGGGCTGTGTTGGGGAACTGAGAATGATGTGATGCATCAGTGTAACATACATACCAGACAAATAGCGGTTTGGGTGACTTTTGGGTTTTCCTGCTACTGCCTCTCTCCTAGGAGCCTGGAAATGCCTGAGTCAGGTAACACCTTGGAGGACTAACTCTTTACCACTTAACTGAATATTGTCCAGTCTTCACCTTTCTTGACATTGCAGGATCCACACCACTGAACTTTCTTGGCCCCTGGAAACCAGTGCTTCTTCAAGTTTCCCTCTGTCTCCCCATGGTGCTGGGCTGAGGGTGTGGCGACACCTGGCTCTCAAGAATCTGCAGGTGCAAATCATCTGGAACAATCTACGTGTCCATCCAAAGGGACCTGGTTGAATTGGCCCCTATATATCCTTCCAGGAACCCTGCATATCTGTTACAAGTGAATTGGACCATATCTTTTAGATAGGTGAGATGTTTCACAACTGATTAAATGGAAAATAAACAGATGACATTCATAGTAGGATCTTGCTTTGAGAAAAAGTATAAGATGAAACAATTCTTGGGCTGGAAGCAATGGCACATACCTACAATTCAGCAACTTGAAGGCTGAGGCAGGAGGATCACAAGTTGCAGCCAGTGTGAGCTCAGTATGAAGGCCCTGGGTTCAATTCCCAGAAAAACTCCTACCAAAAGTTCTTATTATAGCAGAGAGTAAGAACTTTTTTCTTATCTTTAACTTGTATTAGCAACAGCAGCAACAATGACAACAATAATAGAGGTTTTAAAAAATACAAGAAAAGCAGCTTTATTTATAATTTCTAAGACTTGGAAGCAATGCCTGTGTCCTTCACTAAATGAGTGGATAAATAAATTGTGGTGCATCTAGACAATGGAATATCATGTAGCACTCAAAATTGGGCCTGTGAGCCATGAAAAGACACAAAGGAAGTTTAAATGCATATTGCTAAGTGAAAGAAGGCAATCTGAAAAGGCCGCATATTCTATCCTTCTAACTATATGATATTCTAGAGAAGGCAAAATTATGCCAAGAGTAGAAAAGGTCAAGGTTGCAAGACATTTGGAGCTGGGGAGAGATTGAGAACAGAGAATTCTTAGGGCAGTGAAACTGCTATGTATGATACTATGACGATGGATATGTTTCATTGTACAGTTGTCAAAATCCATAAGGTATGCACAATACCTTAATGCAAAGTATGGATTTTGGGTGATAATGATGTGGCAATGTACTTCATTTGTTGTAATGTAGGTACTACCCTGGTGCCAGATGTTGGTAGTGAGGAAGGTTGGGCTTGTAGGGTAGGGAACACGTGAGAATACTTCACACGTCCTGCTCAGTCTATCAAAAAAACACATGCAAGAACTTTGCTCAGTCAAGTGCACTCAGTCAAGTGGATGAGGCAGGAAACCTGGAAGACTGGTACTATTGGGGATCTCTGGGGTGAATCAAAAACAGAGAACTGAACTTGAATGGTGAGCCTGGGGGCAGAATTGCATGCAGGGCTAAGCATGAGGTGGCAAAGCATTCTTCTAGAGACCCCAAAGACAGGGGTAATTTGTGGCTGGGCTATGTCCACCAGCTAATCTCTACTTTGCAGACCAAGCTAATGAGGTGATTGGGAATTGTGGGTAAGGGAGGTAAAATAATGTGGCTCCTCCAAGAGATGTCTACATCCTAATCCCTGGAACCTGTGACTGTGTGAGGCCATATGGTGAAAGGAGAAGTCAGCTTACTAATGAACTGACCTTAAAATATGGAGGTTATCCTGGATTACCTGGGTGAACACACTGTAACCACAAGAGCTCTTAAAAGAGGTAAGAGGGAGGCAGAAGGAAAGTCAGTGTCAGAGGGATTTGATGTGAGAACGACTCAACCTGCCATTTTTGACTCAATGTGGAAGGGGACCATGAACTTTGTGGACCTGGAAAAGACAAGGAGATGGATTCTTTTCTAAAGTCTTCAACAAACAATCAAATAAATAAATAAATAAATAATAAATAAATAAACAAACAACAAAAATTTGATCACAGCCTTAGGGACACCTTGATTTTAGCCAGTGGGACCTATTTTGGACTTCTGACCTTCAGAAAAATGTAACAAATTTGTGTTGCTTTAAACTACCCAGTTTGTGGTGATTTATTACAGCAGCCACAGAGAAATAATAAAATAGGCATCTCTCTTTAAAGCTCCAAACTTTCAAGGATAAGGAGTGAATTGTGTCTCTTTGTGGCATGTTGCTCCAGTTCCAACCAACAGCAGGAAGAGATGTGGATTTGTGTGATCTCCAAACCTGAATGGAGCTCAGGGACAAAAGGGCCAGTGTCCTACTGAACTAAGTGCAGTTTTCTGGTCCATGGAATGGGCATGTTGGTGATATGGGGCAGCATCTCTGTTCCTCCCCCAGGTCATTGCTTGTAAATGCTGTGTAGCAAAAATGCCATTTAAGACTGAACTTGAACCACAGTTCTACTGCACTGCTGTGTGACTCTCTGAGCCTTAAAACTGGGCTTAGAGTCTGGGTTTTCACGTGAGTCAGGTGAGCGCCTGTAGATGCAGCGCTGGGATTGTTTCTGGTTCAGTGGGGAAGCTGAGATACAAGTGGGGCTTTGTGGCTCATTCATATGTGGCAAGTGGACAGCCCTTGCCTGATCTTGACCAGAGCCACTGTAAAGGTCCCCAGATATCCTGCCAGGTCCCTCCCAAGGCTTATCTCTTTTCATAGACATGTATCTTAAACCTGGCTCTTCCTATCATCCTGTTGACACACACTTTAGAGAAGTCTCCTTTGCATTCAAAGTTCCTTGACAAGATGTTTTCACAGAGAGGCATAATTGGACATTTCCAAGCAGTCAGCAAGCCCTGTACTGATTATTAGGTGAAATTATCTTTTTTCTGATTTGTCCTGCCTTTCTGCCAGCCAAAGCTTGTTTTCCTTTAGACCCAAGACTTACTTCTCTGGCCTCATGAAGTTGTGATGCAAACAGGCTCAGTTTCACAGGCTATGTGTGGGTGTGGAGTGATACCTGGCTTATCCAGCCCCAGAGAGGCTACCGTGATTTGCATCCACACTAATGAAGGACCAACACACAGACCTTGCTTTCATTTGATTCAGGAGAGGCAGAATAGCTTCATACAACTCAGGTCTCAAGGGGAAACTGGTAACAGAGGTACAGCTCACTGCAGAGCTTTAATTCTAGGATGGGATCTGGGCTTTGACTTCCTAGACCAGATGCCCCAGGGATTCTGTTAAAGGAGTCTGTGTGGCATTTTTTGAGCAACACTGATATATGGATATAGCTGAATCATGGGGCCAGGCAGACCTGGATCTCAATTCCATCACATCGGGGGTATGATCTCAGCCATGTCATTTTACCTCCTTATGCTTTACTTTTTTTCAGCTGCAGAATGTTCTTGTTTTAAACTATCACAATGGAGCATTTTGCAGGTGCATAGTGCTAAACACTTTATGTCACTTCATTTGGTCTTCACAGCAGTGCCCAAGGTAGAGAACTATGATCTTTGGACTCTGAAGGCTTCCCTTGAATCCACTTTTCCTCTTTTTTTTTTTTTTTTCTCAATTGTGATGCTGAATTCAGTGCCAGACTTGTGGCAGGTTCTTGATAAAGCATCCTTTTCCATCCCAGTCGATTGCCCCAGTGCTGGATGGGTAAGGGTCTGTTAAGGAGCTGTGAATAGGGCTTTAAGGGATTGGAAGGGCTCAGAGCCCCACGATGGACATTGATGCACCAGGGAGAATTCACCAAGGTTTACTGAGCACAGGTGAAGGTCACCTTCAGGAGCAGGGTATGCATCCCACGATTGTTTTGTTAGGATCATTTTCCAAGTGCGTAAAGAGATAGAAAAGGAGCCTTCTAGATGGGCAGATAGCTCTATGAGGAAAAGGTTGGCAGGGAACTGGGGATTACTCCACTGCAGTGAGGAATTTCAGGGTGTGTGTGAGTCTCATAGGCTTCACAGGTGTGGTCCCCTCTGTGTGCTCAGCCCTACTTAGTACAGTTGAGGCTCTTCCAGGCAAACACTGCATAGACAAATGCAATGAATAAATGGAGATAGATTTATTGACACAAACACATAGCTAATTTACTTTATCAATAATAAAACAAGCCATACCAAAAAGAGCAAAGGATAAATATGATTTGTCATCTTAATGTATTATGTTATAATACATTAGATTGTCACTGTCTCACCCATGAACATTCGTAGCTGAGTTCTAAATCATCTATGTCCCATAGGTCAGTCAGTGTTAAACACCTTCTATAGTTCTGTTAAGAACTTCAAGGTCCATAGGCCAGTGATGGCTTTTCTTGGAGCCATTATAATAGTCCTTTGATTCATCCAACAAATATTTATTGGACACTTACTGTGAGTGAGGCAATATTTTCAGCCCTGGAGATATACCAATGAACAGAATAGACAAAAATCTCTGCTTTTATGGAGCTTATATTTGAATAGGTGAAGACAAGGAAACACAACATCCATCACAACACAACACAACACAACACAACACAACACAACACAACACAATAGCAACAGTAACAAATCAGCCAGAAGAAATATTAGGGAAATCTAGGTGAAGAGTATATGGGAGCTCTGTACTACTTTGCTTATTTTATGTAAATTTTAAATAAAAACATATATATATTTTCTTGATGACAAATGCTATACAGAAAAATAAACTAGGAAGTAGAGAATGCTCTGGGCTTGAGGAAGTACTGTAAGTTTTCAAAGCATAGCCTTTGGAAAAAGTGATATTTGGGCAAAGATTGGAAGGGTATAAGAAGAGAAGCTGTAGGGATAATTGAGGACACAATATCAGAGAAAATGATGAAGTAACAATGGTACTCTGCCTCCAAGAATGTGCATGACGTGTTCACAACCTTGTGTAGCACATTCCTATAGTGACTTAGATGATTTGTTAAGCAAGGGCATTGTAGAAATGTGACTTCCTGTGCAGGTCATAAGAGAGACTCTAGCTTCTATTTTACTGTCTCTTTAATCAGTTGACCCATGGTATATTGTGAGCACACTTGAACAGGTCTATGGAGAGCTGAGGCTCCAGTCTACAGCCAGTACTGAGCCACCTTGGAAGCAGATCCTCCAGTCTTTAGATGATTAGCACTGCACTGACACATTGACTACAATCTTATAAGAGACTTTGGGAGCAGAATCACTTAGCTACGTTGCTCCCAAACTTCTGATCCACAGAAATTCTGTGGGATTAAAAAATGTTATTGTTTCAATCACTGGTAAACTGGAGTTAGTTGTTACACAGCAATATATGGCAAATACAGGTGGTGAAATAGAAGTACATTTCATTGCTCAAGGAATAGCAAGAAACCAGTGCAGCAGGAGTGGAGGATATAAGGGTAAGAACAGGAAGAGAGATATGAGTCAATTTCCTCCTAAAGAAAAGACTGCTTCTGTGTGAATATTATTATTATTATTTTTAGCAATTGGCTCTGCTAAGTGTTTCTCAGGCTCAGGCCTTGGGAACAAGTTACTGATGCTCTTTTTCTTTATTCTTCTGGTCTTTCTGAGGTGGGTTTAATTTCCCCTTACCAGGAAGTCTGCGGTGGTATGTTCCTTCCTGAAGTGGTTTCAGTGAGACCTCATGCTGAAAGTAGGCCAAATCCTCTTGGTTCATTTTTTAAAAGGCCAGATCTAATTTGATAGAAAGTTAGCATAGATTTAAACAGAAAGGGGGAGTTATTAATTAAGAGAAGTGTTGTTCACTGAAGAATTTACTGAGGAAGTGAGGTTTGGGAAGGCTGAGCAAAGAGTAAAGTGTAGTTGTGCAAAGATGGTGGGTAGGGAAACAGAAATAGCAGAGATGAGGGGTTTGATTCAGTGTAGCAGGTGTGGATACTAGGAAGATGGTGTGGAGGAAGGGAATGGAGAGGTAGGTCAGGATCTAGAGACTGGGTATACAGGACTTTTAGTTTAAGTCACATCCTGCAAGCGAGGGTTTCACCCCTGGGGTGCTCCTAATCTTCCAAAGACGGTCTGCCAGATGGCAGCTTTGCTGAGTTCTAGTTAGAATTGTTTGGTTGCATGGGTCAGAAAATACAGCCTGATTTGAGGTTAGAAAACATAAAAGAGTTTATCAATTTACATAGGTGAAAAGACCATGGGTCAATGTAGTCAGGACTTGTTTATCTTCACTTTAGGTCTTGTCTTTTGCATGTTGGCATTATTCTGTCTTAGGCTCTCTCTCCCCTTGTACTTGCAAGATGGCTGTCAGCATCTTTCTTGAGTTAAAGCTGGTAGGAAAGCTGAATTGTGTTCCTGCAGTGCAATCAGACAAAATCTTAGTGTTTATTACCATGGTTGATATAGAGGTCTTGTGTTCTGTTCTAGGTCAATCACTGCCACCAGTGGGTGTAAAAGTTTGATTGCCCAGGCTTAAGTCATCTTCTATATCTTTTGGAGCCCAAAGATCGAGAATGTGGCAGCCTAGGTGGCAATCAGGCTAATGCTACCAGTGGGTGCATGTGTCATGTGTCAAGATGCAAAAAGACATATTTAGTAGAAGAGCCAAGGTTGTCGTCCAATAGTATGTAAGAGGGCGAGGCTAGGACGCTGAGTTTACTGAAGCTGCCAGGAAGAACTGTAAATTCTCCATTAAACAGATAAAACTGTGTACCCCTACAAATTCTGTAAAGTATTGTTACCTTGTGGTCATGGTTGCACTACCTTTATTACTGATTTGTTTCATTCTGAGTCCCTGTGCTCCTTGTGTCAGTTAGGGTAATGGTAATGCTAACTGTTATAATAGATAAACTAAAATATTATTGGTGTAAGATAATTTTTCTAGGGGCTGGGGATTTAGTTCAGCAGCATGAGCACCTGCCTTGCAAGTGAGCGGTCATGAGTTCAAGCCCCGGTACCGATAACAAACAAACAACTAGGGATGCTCAGCAGTAATACATTTGATTTCCAGGGTTCAAGCCCAGTACTGCACAAAAAAAGAGATAATTTGCCTGTAAGTGAAGTCCAGGATATAACTTCTTGATTGGTAGGGTGAATCTTTGTTCTACAGGGGCATCTAGGAATTGAGGCACCTTCCCTGTTAGTCACCATCATCTCCTTGGGTCTTACAATCTTTTTTTCCAGGTAACAGACTGGGAGAAAGAAGGTGGAAACAAGGCAACTTATTTTAAACACCTCTGCCTAGAGAGGGTATGCATGTCACTTTCATTCAGTACCAGGGGTGAGAAGTAGTCATGTGGTTCCATCTGTTTCAAGAGAGACTAGAAAATTTCCTACCAGGTTAATCATGGTCCAACAACTGATCTGTGGAATGGGAGAATAACTATTTGGTGGGAGCTGGCCAACTTTGTCACATCCTCCAAGCATGCTGCCCTCTATTGTATGTTTAAATTTGCAGACCAGAAAAGGTGAAGAATTATTGTCAAAGGTGATTGAGGCACCCTAAAAGGTTTTTAGACAGGGAAGTGACACATCAGATCAATCTGTGCTCTGGTAATTTAAAAGAGATGATGCTGATAGAATGGAAAAGAAGGACCCAGGTCACTGTTGTCTCCAATTCTGCCTCATTTCTGAAGTGTATGATACTCTGAGGCATCTTGTGTTTCTTTTCCTACTATGTAGTAAAGACTTACCATGTACAATGCTATGAGGCAGGTACTAGTACCTGCAATTTGCAAATTTAAGAAATGAAGGTTTAGAGAAGACAGTCAATGTGTCCAAGGTGTGCTGGGCCTCAGGGAGTTGTCACTGAAGCTGTTGTTCTGAGATTCGAAATGTATTTGGGAGCTCTGTGGAGACAGAATTTTATTTTCACTGAGACATCATATCTTAGGGAGTGAAAATACCTCAGTATTCAGGGGTGATGGGTCGTGTCTAGCAGGTAGTTTCAACAGTAATTTGTATCTTGACCTGGAGTAAACTTTGAAGCATTGTCCTTTCTGTTTCCTCCCCATATCTTAGGGTCACCTCCAAGTCTCTAAAAGAGGTGCTCTGTGAGCGCCCTCATTAGCATCTAGGAATCTGCTCCATGGCTCCTGGCCTTGGTGAGGAGGGGGACCATAGGCATGCTCCCCGGGCTGGAGGAGCAGTTCTGCTGACTGGGCAGATGGAGCCCACGCACCAGGACCTGGGGAGATTGAGAGGAGAAAGTGGCTGAGCACAGCTCTGCAAGGCCTGGTGATTTATGAGGAGTAGCTTCTGCGGGCCATCTGGACCAGGAACTTCAGGAAGCACATCCTGTGTGGAGGCGCAGGCAGCGTGGGATCCCTGCCAGAGAGGAGGAGGGCTGCAAGAAGTAGTAGGAGAGAGGGGATGAAGAGGCAGGAATGGGACAGAGACAACATGGCAAAAGCCCCAGCAGCAAAATCATACACATCCATGTATTTGCACTTACAGAACCTATAGACAGGTTAACTTTAGGGCCTCAGTTGGATCAACTTTACAATGGAATGATAAGATACCTATCATGTTGGGCCTTTAAAATGAAATATTGCATCTAAAGCACCAACATTATGCCTTAAAGGAAGGAAGCTGATGTTACTGAACATCTTCCATGTGCCAAGCATTTAGATAGCTGTTGGGAAGGCAATGATTCCCAGACTTTACTATCTAGCAATGAAGGCAAGCTATTTTGTAATCTGTGAGACTTTTATAGTGAACTCTGGGAACACAGAGCTAAGAATGATTAACTCTGTCTGGAGATGACATATGAACTGAATCTTAAAAGAGAGACAGGAGGTAAGTGGGTAGTAAAGAGATGGCAAAGGGAACATCCTGAACAAAGCCGTTCCATCAAAGGCTGGTTCATTCATTTATAACTCTAGCTGTGATGCTTCACCTAGTATTGAACCCATAGATCCAGATGCCTGCTTGATATGTATGCCTGGATGTCTAAAGGACCCTTCAAACTCATCATGGTCAAATGGAGCTACTGGTCACCTGGTTCCCTCCACCTTTAGACATCAACCTTTTTTCTCTTCGGTCTTCCTTCTTTATTAAATAACACCACCACCCACTGAGGTGCAAGAAATGAAAAGTTAAAAGACACTCATCTGTCTTTGATTTTTCCTTTTTTCTTCTTGCTATATTCAGGGTTAGCAGGTTGTACCACTTCCCACATATGCATCCTCCTGAATTTGGGGACATTACCCTAAGCTCACATCCTAGATTCAATCTAGTATTAAGTCCTGTCAGTTCCTACCTATCCAAGTACATCCAGATTCTATTTGCTTCAGGTGTCATCCATGCACTATCAGCATACTCTAAACCACTGAAGGGTCTTGTCCAGACAACTACATAGGGCCTGCAACTCTTTTATAAGTTTCTGCATTTGTCTTTCTCAATCCAGTCTCCTGACAACTTCCGGAGTGGTCCTTACACAATAATAATAATAGTGACAAGAATAGCAAATAAAATATTCTTCTGTTTAAAGTATCAGAAAGTTATTTTCACTGTGTTTGTATATAACAAGTCATCCTAGAACTCAGTGCTATCCAGCTACAAGCATTTATCTTGCTTATGTCTCTGAGGCTTGGATGAGGTTTAGGTGAGCTGAACGAGATTTGCTTTCAGCCTGCTGGCCTAGGTCTGCTCAGCACATTTTCTATCCTCTTTGGACCAGTAGCTACCAAGGCACATTCTCCTCAGACTTAAGGTGAAAAGAGAGGAATACTAGGGGCAAGCCCATCTGTGCAAGAACTTTCCAAGCCTCAGCTCCCAACATGTCTACTGCTATCCAATTGCTCAAAGCCAGTGATATGCTCAAGTCCAAAGTCAAGGGGAAAGGCCATGGCAAAGGTGTGGGATGTATTATTTATTACAGTGTGACAAAGAATTGGGACCAATAATTGAGTCTTCAAGAAAGACTTTTAATGGCTTTCCATTAAACTTGGGATAAGGTCTAAACTCCACCCCTTCAGAACCTGGTTCCTGAGAGATTACTGAAAACCTCATCCCCTACCATCTTTTCTCTCACCCATGTCTCTTTCATCATGCTGTGTTCTAGGGTGTTCCTCAGACTTCCCAAGCAATTTTTTCCACCTCAGGACCTTTGCATTAGTCATTCTTCCAGATCTTCACAAGACAGGTTCCTTATTGTCATCATGTTTCAGGTGAAATGCCACCTTTGTCCAGAGAGCTTATTAGAGATGCAGAAATCTGGACTCCACTCCAGAAATACATCCTAAGATGTTACCTCTAGGAATGGGTCTTAGGAACCTCTTTGCTCAGTTGATAACAATGCTGAAATTCCATGGATACATTCTGAGAAACTCTGGGTAGGAGAAACACACCCCAGAAGTACTGGGGAGGAAGTAGAGAGCTTAAGTTTGTTTTGAGATCAGAGAAGGTTCCAGGAGAACCAGGAGGGGAGCCAAGACTTGAAGGATGTGGTGGAGGGGGAGAGGCAGACTGGACTTTATGCCTTGGCTTTATCTTATTACTCTGTGAGTTTCTTCCATGAGCTAAGTTACTCTCCCTGGATCCCACACCCCACTCAGCCCAGGTCTGCTGGCACTGCCTACCATTGACAACATTATATACGATCACCATCCAAGTGCCTTCAGACAACCAATTCCACAGGAAGTCTTAGAAAGCGTTTTCTCTCTAAATGATCTTTTTTTAGTGTCTGTCACCCAGAGTTGTAGAGATTTTATATCATCTATGAAATCCTATTAAGATTTTATTTCCTTATTTTCCTTTTATGATGACTGGGATTTCCTTCCTGAGAGGAGGTTTAGGAAGTGGACATGTCCTGGTAGGAGCCCAGCCCTGGGGAGAGTGAGTCTCTGGGGCCAACTTTAGCCTCAGTGGCAACAAAGGCATTCAGTTCTGGCAGCATCCTCGGAGGTCCTGTGGCTCATTTGCTATCCATGTATTTTCTTTGGAGGAAGTTGTGTTTCAGGAAAGGTAGCCATGGAGCTGTGAAATCAGGAGGCCTGGAATCAGAAGATCTGATTTCTTTGAGGGCTGGGATTGTGGGGATGCCATATAGTTGAATAATTTCAGGTGAGTCACTTACCTTCTTTGAACATAACTTGTTTATATACATACACACACATACTATGGCGAGGATAGAGGTGGTAAGTGCTTTGTAAACACGGATTGTATAAAGGCTGCTTGATCACTCTCTTATTGAACACATACTACAAAGAATCACTCCTTTGGAAAGTAGAGTGTTGAGATCTAGTTGGTTTAGATACCATTAGTTAGCCTGTTAAGGATTTTTTTTTAACTTCAGGTCATCTAATATTTCAACCTCAAGTCCTGAGATCTCATCAAAACCACTGACCAAATATTGGCCAGGAAAGAATCAAAGAGAGAGACTTACAACCTCTGCTGGGAGCTTTCTTGTAAGACACTAGTTCCCAGTCCTGACTGCTTATGAGGGGCACCCAAGATGACAGTGTGACACGCTCAAGGTTCAGTTTTATCCCAGATTAATTATACTGAAATCACCAAGTGTGGGGCAGGACATCAGGGCGTTCACTAAAATTCTCCAAGTGATTCTCATTAAATAGCAGGGGAGACCTTCCTTTTCCATTCATCCAAACATGAACCCCGCACAGAGCACCAGAAAACTGCTCATATATTCCCACCTATTTACAAGGAAGTCTCAAAAATATTTGTCAAATAAATTCTTGTTTCATTCTTTATTTTGCTCAAAACAAAATATGGAAACTGAACTTATCTAGGTTACTCCAAACTGAGGTTAAAACTCAAATCAGTTAACGAAAATCATCTATATTTTAATGGTTCTGCCCCACTTACGGTCTCCTGAAAAGTCCTCTCAACTTGGTTGGGGAATCCTGTATATATTTAGGAACAAGTGGTATTCTCCACTTAATAAAGTTTGGTAAGTTATTTCTCTCTTCTTTCTTACTGGCACTGGCTGCTCATGAATTATGGTAGTACTCCTCACTAATTCTTCCTGTGTTGGTGTTCCTTGCAAGAATGCAAATGCCCGTGTCCAGTGTGCAATATCCTAGGCAGTGGTATCATTCTTTGGCATCTCTATTGATTAAAGCTGCACTCAGTCTTATGAGAGTGGAGTCTGCCCTTTCTCTCTTGGGGTCCTGTGTGTTTGTGCACTAGGTCTCGGTTAGTATGTTTTGAATTCAGGCTCACCATCTTCCTCTGAAAGCCTCTCTCTAGAGGCATGGGGCACGAGTGCTTGGCCCAGGTCCTGGAGGTCAATACACCACTGTAACATCTCCAGCATATGTTTTATTCCTTTTATTCAAACCAAAAAAATTTAAGGATTCCAATCTATGTTGAGTTGTGCGAGCTCAATTTCTGGCCAAAAAATTTGCCTTATAACCCCAGTCTCCTAAGCAGCCTGATTTAGAATCTCATGTCCAGCTCAGCCCCAAGCATGGATTCAACTTAGATCAGAGCTAAAACTGAAAATTCCAAGTCTGTTTAATTCTACTGATCTCTTGATTTAATTCCATCACCTGAGGAAATAGTAATATAGCTGCTCTTCATTGAGTTCTCAGTCTGGGTTGGTATGATGTTGAATGCTTCACATGGTTTATCCTGTTTAATTGTTACAAGAATCTTATGTAGTAGTTGCTATTATGATCTATTTTGTAAGTGAGGAAACAAAAGATCAGAAAGGTTAAATACATGTCTCATTTTTAAACTTAGCACAGATGTGCAGGAGGTGGGATTTGAATCCAGGTCTGTGTGACTCAGATACCACAACTCATGGTCTGGCTGGGTTGTTCCTACAGAACCATCCAAGAGGTTTGATGCTGTTCCTTTGACAAGAGCTCATACATCATGTGGAAAATAATCAGATCTTCAGACTAAGTAGGAGCCCATGATTAAGAAAATTAGAGTGGCATTTGCCTGTGTCATCTTTCCATTCCCTCAAGAAACCATTTAGACCATGGACTTAGATTTGGATGTCATAACTTCAGGGTCAGTCATGCTGTTTGAGACAGACCACCAAGCCCATTCCCTTCAGCAGAAAAGGAGAAACAGACTTATCACACGAATCCACAGCAAGCTGGTCTCCTTCTCCTATAGTCTTGTGGACTCACTTGTGTGATCTTGCTAAAGTCATCTTTCTACAAAGAATGAAACAGAATGATACCTACAGAAGCATCCCAGAGTTAAACTAAGTTTTTAGAGAAGCAAAACTCTTCGATTAATTGGAACCTAATGTGGAAACCTACTCAAAAAGCTGAGTCACCATGGTCTAGTGAATCAGTAGTGTGCATTTGTAAGGCTGCTTCTTTCCTCTACTCTCTATATTTGGGAATTTATGACAGTGTAAGGCACTCACTGATGACAATTAGAAGATCAAGGTGTTAAGAAGTTTGGGGACACTGAAAGAGAATTTGATTGAATAAATCTAGCTACCATACTGACTGATCTCAGAAGAACTCTCCAACCAGTGGTGTTTCTAAATTGCTAAAACATGCTCTCTGAAAGAAAAAAGCTCCGATTTATAGATTTTGCCAATTTCTATAGTGTAAGTATTACTGTGATGGGCAATTTTAAATTAACCAACATGACATTAATAAGCTTGCAGATTTCCTAAAAATCTAACAATTGGCTTTTATGAGCTGGTACAAGATGACTATAGTAAACTATTGTTTTCAAAGCTTTGAATATTTGCTAGATATGGATTCTAAGCTTTGGTACTGGGCTTCCACTGCCATGATTCTAAAATGAAAAAGCTGGGTGGATAGGAGCATATAGATAACTAGCATATCACATTGACAGGTCTTTACTTGTGATTTCATTGCCTCTGTTTCATATTTTGATTGAAAATATTGCAAGGTTTCCCCTGTGACAGAGCAAATAGAAGTGTGACTTGTGGTTCACTTAGGCTGATATTATGTAATTTTGACAATTTCATCACATTTCTCACAGTTGTCATTTTTCTCCCTTCTGAATGGCATGGCATTCTATTGGGTTACTGTATTGGGAACCATTCTTTTCTGGCCCTTTCTGTCCTGCTACCTTCTTTCTGGTTTCAAACTAACCTAAGATCAGGTATTTGACACATGCATCCTATACATTTTTCCTCCCTCAGCCTGGTGCATCTGAAGAAGAGGGGGTGAGATTCTATGGTTCAGAATTTCTCCTTGGCATTGATTCTCAGGCATGAGTGAAGAGTCAATGATTCAGCTTGAACAGAAAAACTGCAGACAGATCTACTATTCTAACATCTGGCTATGTGGAGGTACAGCTGCAGTCAGCTACCCACTCTTTTTTTTTCACCAGAGGGGTAAGGGATAATTTTCATTACTGTGTTGGTGCCTTTGTGTGCTTGGGGGAAGATATTGAAGTCGTGTTCTTGGAGATGCCAGCAGGCTCCTAGAGTTGGTGCTGTTATTGTTTTAGATCTGGGTGGGTTGGCAGAGAGGTACAAGGGATCCCTGGGTTTCTGGCCAACTCCTCATACCAGCTGACTTGGTTTGGGAGACAAAGCATAAGCCCATTTTAATCCCCAGGACTGTGATTGCACCTCTGCTGGGGTTAGGAAACCCACTCCCCAGATGGCACTGAGCCAGAAAATTAGCAGTGATCAATGAAAGGGGAAGGATGATGAAATAAAAGTGGAGTCTCAATTATGCTCTAAATGAGCAAAGCGATGTTAAGACTTCAATAGAGGAGGGGCCAGGGACTAGAGGAAGGAAAAAATGATTACTTGGAAGAATTCAGTGCCCCAGTCTGGACTTAGCCATTGATTTCCTATTTTAGTTCCATAGAGGGACCATAAAGCCTTGTGGAGTGCATGTATCCTCCTGCTATATTTCTCCATGATCTGCATAAAGGAAATCTGAGTTCCTGGTTTTCTGTCCAGCAACATTGGCTCCTGGTTGGCTCTAAGAGAACAAATGTCTGTGGGCATAATATTTGACAGCAAACATATTAGCTGCTGGAAAGTCAGATTTGTGGTGTCAGGACACAGGATGATTCTGTACAAACCATGGCCAAAGTTATTCTTGTAAAATTGCAAAAGTAGTGTGTTCTGTTTGTATGAAAAGAGAGCTGAAATGCGTCTATGAGATCCCAGTGATCTTTTTAAAAAAGAAAAACAAATACTTTTTTCTAAAACTGCTAAAAGCAAAAGTAATTGATGTTAAATTTGGTGATTTGCCCTGGAAAATGCAATCACTGGGACAGCCTGTATCAGTCATTTAGGACAGAAACCAAATGTTTTCTTTTGTACATATCCATAACGTAAGACTTATCTCCCATCTGGCACACTCTCTTTCTGTAGAAATGTTCAGCATGGAATTGCATTAATAAGTAGACATCAAGTGAAATTTACTATTTATGCACTTTCAATGGTGTCTGGAAACCAAGTTGTATGTTGGCTTTGTATCAATAGATATCTCCACCTTTGGGTTTTCGGGACAGATTAGTCGCAAAGAGCTATTATGGGGTGAAAGAGTAGAGCATGCTGGGAGAAAAATGAAATCAAATAGTCACTCATGCAAATACTTCCTTCTTGGTTACTATTTGGATTTTAACTTCTTCTTTTTTCCCCAAATATAAAATAAAATATAAAACGTTGGTGCTGTTTAGAGATAGCCCACATCTATAAGGCAATGAGACAATTCTCCAAAGTGCAGCTCTCAGTGGGGTATTTATTTAATTTGTATTGGTTTTGGACCACAGCCTGTAATGAGGAAAGATGTGGAAAGAGGCAGGAGATGGCAGTTGGAAGTCTGTACTTTTCTGAACATGAAAGTACAAACGGGTCATGCATGTATTTAGGTTTTAGTGAAAATTCAATAACTTTAGCAGCAGACACTTTGCTCCGGAACACTAATAAAAATGGAAGAGCTAATAAAGGGCCTAAATTTAAGCTTCTTAGAGATGAAAGCTGGCACCGTGCCAGGCTCAGTTACCCTTGATGTTGAAGAATGCGCTGGTATACTTATTTCATACGGGCCGGTGAAAGATTAGACTGATTTTAAGGCACCCTCTAACACCATGTGAGCCTCTAGGCCTTGGAAGTGTCAAACAGGCCCTCTTGAAATGGCATTCATTCAAAAAGGCTCAGGGATGCTTGGACTTTCTGATAGCAAGTTTCTTGATAGACAGGTTTGATTTAAAAGTAGGAGAGTTTTTAACCTGGACCACCCTCTTGTTGCTTGGCAGGATAGTGGCATGGGGATCTCATCAAAAAAGCCAATGGCCTCTAAGAAAGAACCCTCAGCTAGCAAGAAGACATAGGATGAAGGAAAGGGCTCACTTTGAATTAGCTAGCTTCGTCCTTATCTCCATTGGGGACTGCCACTTTCTCTGATTTTTTTTTTTAAGAAGCTTATTTCTAAAATCACGCCCTTGGAAGTAAAAGATCCAGGACTTTAACCCAAACTGAAGGCATGCATGAAGGGCATGGTCATGATCCAACCAGGCCCCCTGGAACTGTGAAGGTCAGTTCCAGGAGGACACTAGGATTCTGAAAAGGGAAAACTGGGATAGGGCTCAGTTGAGTGATTTACTTTGTCCTTAGGCTGGACCATGTTTGGGGAAACCCACTTGAGAATCCTCTTGAAATCACTCCTTAGCCTTCTCTGCCTCAGCCCGATGCTCTTGGCTTCCTTCAGGACTGATGCTGTGAGGATGAGTTCACTGTTCTAGCAGGAGGGTCCCTGAGCACCATGACTGGGAGCTTACCCTTCTCTACGGGCTACAGGTTCTCAACCAGCACTGACTGCTAGTCAGTGCAGTTATTAGTGCTGAGTGTTGCTACTGTACCAGGCATGGTATGTGACATCCTGCATCATTAGTTGTCACAATTCTAAGAGTGCTGTTTTATTCCCATTGTACAGATGAATTAAGTGAAGTAACCAGCAGCCTGATGTGATCCCAGGTCTGCTAAAATTCAAACACACATGTAGTTAATGATGACAAGGGAGACTCAGGATTGGGTCTCTCCCAGAGGACTGCGGAGCCTGCTCTTGACACTTGTACTGGACCCTTTGTTGCGAGCTAAGATGCACATGTGTGGGGTTGGACAGCCTGATTGTGGGGGTATGGGGGTGTTTCACCCAAATCTTTTGTCCAGCCCACTTTTGCAATCCCCAGGCTTTGCTCTGGGCCTTTTTTGTCTGCAGAGTTCCTTTCTTTTCTGTGTGGAGTCCTGGAGCCTCTCACCCAGCGGAACTGACCTGCCAATGATAAATACCATTTAATTACAGAACAAGCTTTTCTGCCATTTCTCTCAGCATGGCTTCTATTGCTGAAGATTAAACTTCATTCCAATACCACTGAATTACCTTTTTAAACCTATTATTTCAATGTGATTAACTTCACTTCTTTTCATTTAGCTGTAAGCAAAATCTTGTTTACAAGGCAAAAATAGTCTTTGCCTTAATATTGGAGTAATAATACAAATGAACATTGCAAGAAAATAATTTATGTGAAAAACAGAAAAACATGGCATTGATACATGAGGCTCCTCTTCAATTAATAAAAAGGAGGAAATATTTAAAAACAATTTATCAAAGAAATATATACAGTTCATATATCATGCATTTGCAAAGAATGTATGAATACTCATTCCACAAATAGTGGAGTGACCCTAAGATTCTAATTCTTTTGTGTGTGACAGAAATGGAGTTGTGGTTAAAATCCAGAGCTGAGGTTGATTACGGAAGTGTCAGGATAGGCATAGCTGTTGAAAAAGAAGGAGGCTTGTTTTGGGGAGACACCTGCCTTGATCTTCTTTCTGACATAGCCAAAATGTATTTGATATTTTTACAAAAAGTTGTTACTACAAGCCTGGGTGGGCAACTAAAAACCTAGGAAGGTTTTAAAAACATATATCCATCATTTATTTCATTTATGTCTCTTCATTTTAAGATTAAATTCTAAACTATAAAAAATGATATTAAAAATTGGGAAAGGAAGAAATGCTTGGTGAATTTTTTTTTATTGTTTTTATTTGAAGCAAACCCTGGCAGACTGTTTCCTGAAAGTTGTGAAGGCTGGGTGGCCTCTGGGAAGTGGTGGCATCTGTTACCGCAGTTATGCAAATCCCCTCCTGTTGGGTCCAGAGTTTGCAGAGGGGACACAGGGCTGCGTGTTGGCAAAACAGACACTGTATGCTGCTACTTGCATTTCTCCTTAATTTATTTTTACCATTTTCTTTTACGGTCTTCCGCAAGATGTACTTCCCAGGGAGTTCCTTTATAGGGCAATGCAGAGGAATTAGCATTTACATCATATTTAACTGTTTACAAAGAGTTCCTTCACCCACACATAAAATCCACACATTTGTGAGGAAAGCATCAATATTGGAGTGAAAATTCCCACATATGTTGTCCATGTTTAGCTGATGTCTAAGCTCCTTGATGGTTTAAGAGGATAAAAAGATAATTGGCAAAAAGATTTTCCAGGATAAACCAGGGCCTCCAGCCTGCTGTGCTCAGTGATGGCGATGCCATGGGGAGAAGGACTTGGGTCAGATGTGCAGACCCACAGCTAGAGCAGCAGCAGCTCCTACCGTGGCCCACTGCTTCCTGCCCATGCACTAGGTCTTCTTATTGCTCACTCCTCCGCCACCATGTTTTCTTGTCTTTTTTTTGGGGGGGGGTACCGGGGATCGAATTCACAACCTCGCACTTGCCAGGCAGGTGCTTAAGCCACTGAGCTAAATCCCCGGCCCTTTCTTGTCTTTTTCTTCCCATCTCTCCTTTTTTCCCTTCCTTTCTTCCACCTCATTGATGGTCCATATTTACTTAGCATCTGTGCTGGCCCAGGCTGAACTGGTGCAGACGCGTGGGAGAGGATCAGACATCCAGCTGAACTAGCTCCTCCACCCACTGCCAATTTAGTCTGCATAATGTTAGTATCATCTGTCATCATCTTGAATCCCCAGTGATGCAGGACTACACAATTTAGGACAAGAGCAGTGAGACCAGCCTGGAGTTAAACCTTGCCTTCTTCAGGGTAGCAGGTCCTCTTTTCCCTCTTAGCTCTGTTTTGTTTTACTGGGAAGTTGTTAAATACCGTTGGTTGGAACCTTCACTTACATATTGTTGGAGCATCCTCAAAACAAGCTGAGTTGTAGAAGAGAAAATGGGGGTAGAAGCAGGCTTAACCACTTGTCTCTAAGGTATTGGCCCTAGTCTACATCAAGATTTACTTGACTGCTCCCTATTACCCACTTCCAAGAGCTGTTCACCAAGCCTGTGGGAGTGCTGGGGTCTATGCTCCCATCCCACCCCACCCCACCCCATCCCATCCCATCCCACCCCACCCCATCCCATCCCATCCCACCCCCCCCCACCCCATCCCATCCCATCCCATCCCATCCCATCCCATTCCACCCCATCCCCATCCCATCCCATCCCATCCCACCCCACCC